>JAQBSW010004419.1:0-69617 GCA_029291075.1 Eudiplozoon nipponicum | reverse complement strand
CTGCCATATAACCATAAGGAGTGAAAAAAAGTATATAAGTGAATTTAGATAAAATATTATTGAGATTTACGAGAGAGAAAAGGGTAGAGAAAGAAGGAAAACCTTGCTACTATGAGCAAATTTATCAGGATAGCTCACAGAAATGAGGCAAACTAAACCTCTCCACAACACCATTATGGCCAAGTTAGCATTCGGGCAAGGCGACATCAGCAACACAGCTTCCTTGCGGATTTCACCGTATCACGTCATAAACAAACCGAACCTCGCAGCTAACTTTGCCCTACTAAGAAAAGAAAGTTACGAAGATGATTCTACTATACATCTGCAACAAGATCGCCACTGAGCTCGATTCGCTGCCATATCGCTAAGGGTTTCTAACCAAGAACTGTGATGTGCACGAGGACCCCATCCCGGCAGACGAGTGGATCCTATACTACCCAATTTGGATGTAAGTGACTTTAATTGTTTCTGCCATGTCAAAATCTGCCCACCTTGTTTCTTACGCCAATTTGGTGCTGGATGAGAGAACAGAGCTCTATTGGGCAATCGAAATGAGGGCATACGCAAAACGTGACCGAGCCAACGAAGTTGATGGAGCCTTATTTGCTTTTCTAAAGACGAGCACTTATTGTCAGATCCAAAAATACGTCTACGGATGTCAACGTTAGTTATTCGTTGTTGGTAACCAACATGTGCTATACTTCTCAAACAACGATGATCGAATGACTGCAAGCGTATAGTAAGACTGCGCGTACAGATGCATTGTAAACACCATTTTTAAGGCAAATTGAAATGTTCGCGTTTCTCCATAAATGACGAAGGTTCGAGAAAGCAACTCTAGCTTTCGCGATCCGTATTCTCACCTCGTCGGACATATTGCCTACGTTATTGATAGAGCTCCCAAGATATGTAAACCTGTCGACTATGTCAAGATCTTCATTCTGCAGTCGCAACGTTGGAGTGAGTGGTGGGTGATCCTGTAACAGTATCTTACATTTAGAGGGTGCGAATTTCATACCGAAAGACGGAACAACGTTTGCTAATCTATTTAAGGTGGTCTGGGCAGCATGCTGATTGTCGAATAATAGTACGATATCGTCCGCATAGTCAAGATCGACTAGTTTATCTCCCGGGAGAACTTCAACTCCAGCGTCCTGAATGTGTGAGAGAGTGTTGTTCATAATAGCATCGATTACAAAATTAAACAAAAATGGGGAAAGTGGACAACCTTGACGAACACCACTGCTGGTGCGTTACGCCCTTTAACCACTATATATTTGGTAGAAGAATGTGGAATAATAGGACGGTACAATCTCCTAGACGAATGTGTAAACCTGTAATAGTGAAGATAACATCATCTAAAGTCAACGACAATGCGACTTCAATGCTAACTCACACTATATAATATATATACCGAGTCTGTAAAGGATACTAACACTATGGCTATTGTGTTAGTAACTGATACCTTTTTGAAATCGATGAGTACCGGATACTAACACTATGGTTTCCGAGTCGGTACATGATACCAACCTGATGGATATAAATTTATGCTAAAGTTCACCCAAATTGAGAATTACAACAATTTCCGAACACCTGTTACTCTAGTTAAACCATACACTCTGGCCTTCATTGAAGTCGCATTGTCGTTGACTTTAGATTATGTTAGCTTCACTATTACAGGTTTACACGTTCGTCTAGGAGATTGTACCGTCCTATTATTCCACATTCTTCTACCAAATATATAGTGGTTAAAGGGCGTAATACCGGCTCCTACTGATGAGTCGCCAGTAAGCACGAAACGAATGTGCATGAGATTATACTTTCCGTTCATGCTGCCTTTGGTTTATCCTTCTGGTCACAACTGAACTAATTTGTTACTAGGTTCGCAAAACCTAATACATACTTGCATATATATTAGTTCTTCGCAACAAACAGTATTTAACTGTAATATATTGAATTGAATGATGTCATGCTTACCGCGAAATGTGATAACTGATATCGATGAAGGCCAGAGTGTATGGTTTAACTGGAGTAACAGGTGTTCGGAAATTGTTGTAATTCTCAATTTGGGTGAACTTTAGCATAAATTTATATCCATCAGGTTGGTATCATGTACCGACTCGGAAACCATAGTGTTAGTATCCGGTACTCATCGATTTCAAAAAAGGTATCAGTTACTAACACAATAGCCATAGTGTTAGTATCCTTTACAGACTCGGTATATATATTATATAGTGTGAGTTAGCATTGAAGTCGCATTGTCGTTGACTTTAGATTATGTTAGTTTCACTATTACAGGTTTACACATTCGTCTAGGAGATTGTACCGTCCTATTATCCCATATTCTTCTACCAAATATATAGTGGTTAAAGGGCGTAATACCGGCTCCTACTGATGAGTCGCCAGTAAGCACGAAACGAATGTGCATGAGATTATACTTTCCGTTCATGCTGCCTTTGGTTTATCCTTCTGGTCACAACTGAACTAATTTGTTACTAGGTTCGCAAAACCTAATACATACATACTCTTTAAATCCCATTTTAACTAATCATCGTGATAATTTGGTATGTCCTTTTTTTAGTTTTCAATTCTTTTATTGCTCGAAAATATTACATGTATTTTGTTTACGTTTCAACAGGCCTCTCGGTTGAAAATTACGGTTGGCAGTTCGTGTACAAAACAAAGTATTATTGAATCACATCTGCTTGACAGAATCGAGGATACTGAGCGAAAAGAGTGAGTTTAAATAGCTAAATGTTTTTTTGTCAACGAAAATGTCAATAGGTAGCGCCTGTTTTGCGTATATAATAAGTTATATGAGATGGTAATGCCGACTGACGCTATCATCCTACATAGAGGAGACAAATTGTCTCCATCGGTTACTCGCGTTGATTGATACACTGAATTCGGCCACATAGCTACACGCTTCTACCGATCCATATTGCGTGGCAAATATATCCGTTCAAGTGCGGTCTCTTCCAGGAGGATTGGAATAAACATGCAATTTTACTCGATTCAAAAGTAAAAAATTTGTTGCGCGATTGGATGTTCATGAAGTGTTATAATGAAAAACACGAGGCGGCTGTTCTGCAGATGCAACTGTAGATTTCGTTGTGAAGAGGTCTGTGTTACCTTGTTTCTGCGTGACACCTAAGAAGGTATCTCGTCTGGGCTAGAACTGTCGTTAAATTCATCATTCACCTTTTGGGCTTTTTTTGCTTATTTGTTTTCCCATTAATATTTTTATATTTTCCTCTTTCTTATGGCTATGTGGTAGAGAAAAATGAGTTATGAAATACTGTTGTATTGATATTTTTGATGATGATTTTGTTGATGGTGATGACTATGTTGTTGTTAATGATGCTGTTGATGATGATGTTGCTAATGATGCTGAGGATAATGTTGCTGCTGATGATGATGACGATGGTGATAAGGATATTAATGCTGATGATGATAAAAAGAAGATATTGGTGATAATGATGGTGGTTTTTATGATGATAATGCAAATGATGATGTATAATTGTCTTGTCTTTCATACCCAAGTTAGTTTTTTCCATTTCTCTATTTTATTGGTTCGAAGTTATTTAATATTAATTTCCGATTTTCTTTTTCAGACGACAGCACACCAAACCAAATATATGATAAAGCGAGAGAGCAATGTGTTTTGATTAAGTGCATTATTACCTTGAACTGACTTAAATTCATACCGTTGTTCGGGTGCATGTATTTACAAATGTGAACAATTTATTTGCTGCGTTACTGGGTAATGCATAACTACCTGATTTTTGTTGTGGAAAACAGGATTGTTCCTAATTCCCCTTTTCATTGAAAATATTTTGGAAACCATTCTTGGAGTCTTCCAGTCTACCGTTTATCACGTTGTAAACTCTTTAGGCTACTAGATGTGTGGCCTATTTCTGCAACTGCTTGTAAGCCAAAAATGCCCATCCACTGGCCTCAACGCGTTGAATCTGTAAGCATTAACAGGAAAGTGTGTCTGTGTTCGCTTGCGCTTCTTAGCTTGAGGCTCCGACTAGATGATTCTTTTTAGATGGTCATCTAAGAGGACGTGATTTGCATCTTCCATCACCTTGTTAGTATATACAAGAGAGATAAAATAATAACGAGTAAATGTTCTGCTACCATTGCGGTCTGTCTCCGCGGGAGTCAACAGCGGTAAAGCGATACGTCTAGTTTTTCTTTCGCGGTATTAAAAGAATCGCAGTTTTGCTTTGCATGAAATTCGATAGAATTTCTCTTTTTACCAATGTTTATGCATCTATGCATTTCTTGATGCTTGTATTTTGCCTGCTTACACAAATAAAAAATATGTATGCATGTATGTATGTACTTTTTTGTCTGTTCGTCCAGAGTTTTGGCTGAATTCCTCGCCGATCTGCATCGAATTTTTGTCGAGTTGTACTTCACGTATCTGGAAATCAATCCTTTGGTTGTGTGCCCGTGCCGTTTCAGTGCACGCGATGGTTGCGTTGAGGTATGTTATCTATTCTTGTTTAAATCTTATGTTCTAATTTTCTGTTATATTTTGTGATAAAAATTCTTTCAACAAATACCTTTCCTATAATTTGTGCATTGCTAGTAGCCTAAATGAACACCTGGATACTTTGAAGAGTTGGGTGCTCTATAACCGCGAGTTGGCTGATTGAATTAATCAAGCATACACTAAACACGTGTGTTAGGTTTTGCGTAACTAGTAATAAATTGGTTTAAATTGGACCAAGATTGGATAGAAAGCAGTACCAAAAATTAGTAAAATCCCACATACACTTGCGTTTCTTGCTTAATTTCGACTAACAGTTGGTGTCGGCACAATACCTCAAATCCGTTATACATTTGATCGGACAATGTGCGACAGTTGGACGGCGCATGTACATTAAAATTCTAATATAGTTAACTTTCAACAAAGACTTTAATGTTGCGGCTTCAAAGCAAGCGTATTATGTTAAACATTCACCAAGCCTGTAGAGCCTATCAACAGAATGATTTTGCAAACACTTCGGAACAGCTGCAGCCCGCAGAAAGCACTCATTAGCTATGAGTGGCATGACATACAAAAAGTAAAATTCTGAATCCAAATCAGTCACCCTCAATAGGAATTGGCGACAGTGTTCCTTTTTAGTCCACACATAACTGAACATGTATAACAGTTTTAAAAGAAACATGTTGCGCGACACGGAATATAATATTTACCTGATTATCGGGTTGGATAACGAAAATTCTGGAACAAAAACCAGGAAGACAGTGGATGCAAACAAATCGGATCGCAACCCGATAATCAGGTAAATGTATAACAGTTATTGGGCAACGAAGCATCATTTTTGAATATTGATGATGATTATTCTATTTTTCAATCGCGTATGAGATTCATATAAACACAAAATTCGACTAGATTACTGGACACTTTACTTACGTTTAATTAGATTTCTCGATATTTATAGGCCATGGCTAATTAATTTCTAACGAATTAGGCGTTGACTGCCCAGCCAAGGATTCCTCTTTCAGGTAGCTCCAAAATGGCCTAAGAAACATGGCAGAAACTTCATACGTTAACTACAGTCAAATTGTGTAGTATAGGGCCAGTTCGTCTTCCATGTGCGCATCGGATATTTTTGTGAGAATCCCTGTGCGATATGACATCGCATCGTGCCCAAAAAGGTGATCTTGATGTATATTTCTCTTTGAGTCATCATTTTTTGTATCGTCTCGTGTTGAATGAACAGAGTTATTTTAGCGGATTTCAAGCAAACCGTTTTAAACGGCAAGGCCGTATTGTCGATATCGCCCTGACTTCGCGTATGTTGCGTTGTGCAGAAACGAGGTGGCCACGTTTTTTGCCCAATTAAGTGATTCCGTTTTGTCACCACCCACTCCTTCACAATCCACTTTCCATTTACAATAGTTTGCTTTTCAAAAATATGTAATCCTTTTTATTGTTTTTGTTATTATTATTATTAGAGTTATTATTGCTATTGTTATTGCTATCATAACAATAATAAAAATAATGATAACACCAGTAACAATGACAATACCTCCAAAAACAAATAATAACAAAAACAAGACCAGTACTGTTAACAGTGATAATAAAAAAATTATGGCGATTGGGGGCCTTAATTTAGTCTTATCTAACTAGGTCATATTTCCTTCTATCCAGCATTTTGTCGATAATTTCATTTAATGTAAAGAAAAGGCATGTATCAAAACAGTCGACAGCTCCAATCAAGTACAATGTATGCGAGACTACTAGAGGTGAGAGACGCATAGCTAATTTTGTTTTCCACAATATATATATATATATATATATATATATATATATATATATATATATATATATATATATATGCATTGCGGTTTGATGTTTGCTAGTCAGTTTGCCGTCGTACTTTAATGATGATCATGAAAGGTGGAAACGCGTCAGTGCGTTGTGGCTGGCAGTAGTTTTGCTGTTGTTTGACGACTGGTTAATTTCAATAAGGTTGGTGTTAACTTCAAGATCGCAAATTTTTTTTAAAGAATTGTTACCAGCACCAATGATTTAATGAAAATTATTATCGAACATCTACTTTGTCTAGTTGGAATGGTAATCTAAACCTAAAGCATTTAGGTACAACGTTAAATTTTGAACAAATTTTTCTGAATGTCTTATTTTCGACTTGTTTTATAATTTGTATATTCCTTGTCGTAGTTCATCCGTGTTCTGTTTCGTGTTAGAATGCACTAACTCCGCTTGTTTAATAAATCATTTAATAATAGCGGTAAACTGCCATTTATGCAGTGAAAGTTGTAAACATTTTAAAAGATGTATTTATTTGCTCAGTGTTGTCCTTCTTATTGTGGATTTGACCGCATTTTTCTTGTGCGGGACAATTGATAGCATTTATAGGTCGGTAAAATCTTGAACTTCCTTCATCTTCAGATGATGTAATTTTTGGCCTCAATTGATGGGTTCTCACTTGTCTCCTTCTTTAAGCCTTCAATTAGCTGATTGTCTGAAAATGACGTTGGATCAAGATTTTCCATTGTTCCTTGACCAATATTTCGAGATCTCATTTCCAATCTCATCTTCAGGGTTGACACAATACGCACAGGAGTAAAACACAACTTGTGACAAATGTGGTATCCTCATTCAAGACAGATATATTTATACCCATTTTAATTCTAAAAGTATTTTTTAATTGTCTTCCTAATATCCGGTCTTCATACCTAGTCTCTAATACTCAAATGTATACAAAAACTTATCCCTGTCCCCCTCTGCGCACACAACTACCTATAAACATGTGTATTTTACTAAAGTTACATTTATTGAATAACTATAAGTACACTTAATGTATTGATAAAAACGCCTATCACTGATATCTATATTGTAATTGCTGTTCCGGACGCATAGAAAGATCAACAAATTTTGAATTCAATATTGCAGTAATCCTCACATGCCCCCCAGTTCACCTAATTCCATCCAGCTTGCAATCGGTTATAGATAGAGAGATTAAAAAACTATTGAAAGTCTATAGAGTATTATTCTATCATTTTGACAAGACCGAATACGGAGTTTACACTAACGAAATCGTCTCTCAGCCAAATACACATTAATACTCATATCCTATATAAATTAGTTTCTCCATTTAAATATCTGTGTCCAATATACCTATATAATAAATTGTATATTTAATTACTTATTCATAATTACATATATACTCACTTCTTATAAAACATCCATATAATTCCATAGGCTATATATTATGTATATATAGATAAGCATATAAGCAACCATGTGGGTTCTTCCCACATCTTTTATAAATATCTATATATCCTTCATATATATCTATATCGATATATATATATATACCTACGTGTATACACTATATGTATATATATATATATACGAATATATATATATTTAAAATTAGCAATCTTTTATATTTAAATTTTATTTTTAATTATTTATATTTATATATACACACACCCACATCTTATAAAATATCCATTTATACATACGTCCACACGCTATCTATGTATATATAGATAAGCATATAAGCAACCATGTGGGTTCTTCCCACATCTTTTATAAATATCTATATATTCATGATATATATATATATTATATATATATATACACGTGTATATACCATATATATAATATGAATCTCATACAAGCAACACTGTGAGTCCCGCAATGGATAAATTATATCAGTCAAAATGCTTTTGATAATATTTATATATCTCTTTTATTGTCTATCTATATACCCCTATATATATATATGTATATATATATGTAGATATTTATAAGCAATTGAAATGGGTTCTTTGAAATTCAACCACTTACAATTTCTCCTTGAGTGTATAGTATATATACTAATTTTACTCACAATTTATATGTATATTTAAATATCAAAGCATATGTCTACCCGTCTACACCTCATATATATATATATATATATATATATATTTATATATATACATAATGCCTATTTCAATTCACATAAGCAACCATGTGAGCTTTTCTCACCTTATATATAAAATCTAAATATTCTTCTACATATATATTGTGAATATCTAAATAAGCCTTTAAGCAACCATGTGAGTTCACCCCACATCTTATATGAATATTTAGAATCATCCATATATATGTATCTGCGAAATATATACCCATATTTAGATAAACATATAAGCAACAACGTGAAATTCTCTCACATCTTATATAAATTGAAATGTTCATCATATATATATATATATATATATATATATATATATATATATATATATATATATATATATATATAACTCTAGCCAAATTACCTCTCTCTAACTCCATCTAATTCGTTCTGTTTTTTTTCTTCTCTTTTTTCTTTTTTCATAGTCGCGGTCTCTTATTTAGATTTATTGTTAGCTCTGATTCCTCTAATCTACGTTTCTTTCCATTCGAGAAGGCTTCATTAAATATTGGGCCTAATGATTTTTCTACACATGTCATATTCATGACGTTCATTCCTGATTTTATTTCAATTGATTCTCTAATCAATCTGGTAAATCTATTTCGGTTACATAGTGCAATCCGTTTACAGCCGTCCCAGTTTATCTGATGACCTGTCTCCATTGAGTGCCTGGCTAGATCTGATCTATGACCATGTCTGTATTTGCATGCCGACTTATGTTCACCTCTACGTATCAGCTAATTGAAGGCTTAAATAAGAAGAGACAAGTAAGAACCCATCAATTGAGGCCATAAATTACATCATCTGAAGATAAAGGAAGTTCAAGATTTTACCGACCTATGAGTGCTACCAATTGTCCCGCACAAGAAAAAAGTTGTAAACAGTCATTTGAATGTCTGCCTACACTCGAAATTATTTTTTTACAGTGAATTTTTTTCAGTTTGGTTTTATGTATCAAGCTTTACACACGACCGATATCAGTGGCCCAAATTAGTTTCTTTGTATGAATACCAAAGCGATTTGAAGCTTACCCTGTGTGAAACTTTATGGTGACCTATGCGGAATAATAACGTACTGACCAAAGTATTTAGATCGCTCGAAGCCTGTGGTAATGCATCATCTGCTTCTATTAGCACTATTAATTCTCTCCGAGCTTTTCGCAATTGGTTCAGGAAAAAGATTCGATTGATCACAATTTCCATGTCCTTTTTGTCTTCGATCGGGCTGGGTTTGTATTCTTCCCTTTCTTCCGAAGGCTTCAACATCGTTCATAATAACCAATGGAAATACTGTGACCTACTATCCAGCACCATCCTCAGGCCACTATACACAACACAATACTCACAACAGCAGATTTAAGCAAATGTGGTAAACTCGTTCCGAAACCGTTCTACTTATATTTTATTTTATTGACTCACCGATGGTTTTTTAAACATAGAATTTGTCTCAGTAACTAAACTCAATATATAGTGGTACCTCGAGATACGAGCAGCTAAACATACGAGTTTTTTTAGATACAAGCCAGAGCTTGGGTCATATTTCCGTTCAAGATACGAGCCGTGTTTCCGGAGCGTCCCGCTAATAGTCGCGCATGGTCGAGCATCATCCGAGAGAATCTCTCGCTCACTCGCACGTGCCTGTTTGAATCTAAGTGTATCTTGTGCGCTGTACTCTTCTTTGCTTGATTTTTGCGTGATTACTGAACATTTTTGTGCATTATCATGGGGCCGAAGGAAGTGAGTTATAAGGACAATGGTGACAAGATTTAGAGGATGATATCTATAGAACTAAAGCAAGAAATAATAGAAAAACCTGAGCGTGGCGTTAAGTGCATTGTCTTAAGTTTTTTTCATTTATTTGAAATAAGGAATGTGTAGTTTTAGTTTTAAAGTTACGAAAATAATTTTAAATTCTAAAAAATCGCCGTTTGCGTACGTGTCTAGAGTGCCTTCATCCCTTCCCCCTTCTTCCTCCTTGCCGTTCATCTTCGTTAGCCGCACTCGTCTTGTTATGTATTTGTTAATTAAACATGTTTGTTTGTTATCTAAAAACATATCTTTATTCATAATTTAAAATGGGTTGGGGATATTTTATAGGTCCTGAACGGATTAAATCGAATTCAGTTATTTTAAATGGAAGAAATTCGTTTGAGATACGAGCCGATTGACTTACGAGCTCGGTTGTGGAACGAATTAAACTGGATCTCGAGGTACCACTGTATGCATATTTCTAGCACACATGAAAACCCTCACTCAACAACTAAATCTATATATATATATATATATATATATATATATATATATATATAATTATGTAATTAGCAGACCAATCCTTACCTCAGTATAATTGCAGCTATCTCAAATTCCCGGTATACATAATCTCATCTCGTGTGCAGAATGTTGTAGGGGAGAGAGAAAGTATCGAACATTTTTGTTATAACTGTACTGTTACTATGTCACGGTAATCAAAGTTAAAAATTCAAAACTGATAAAACAAAAAACTTGAATGTCAAATACTGTGTTTTATTTTAAGCCGGGAACTCTAATGTATACAATTGCGTATGAGGTATTGCGCACCTAGTAACAAATTAGTTCAAATATGGTACAGCAAGTTACCTAGATGGAAAGAGAGTGAATGTCAGAGCGACGCTTAGGTCAAAATTAAAGAGAGAAAGGAAGAGATAGTATGGACAAACTAATGGTCTTCAAAACTAATAGTAAGCACACTGCGAAGTTAAGCAACTCCTAGAAATAATTGCATAAGAATATATGCTCATATAACTAAAATAAATCATTATACCTATATACATATATATGTAAATATAATATCGTAACACCCTTATATATATATATATATATATATATATATATATATATATATATAATGACAATTGCTAGCTGTTAATCATGAATATTTTCTATTATTATTATTATTATTATTACGTTATTCACACCTTATATAAATATACAAAATACATATAAATATGTATAAAAACATATTTAAATATAAGCAACAGTGCGAGTCAAATATCTCTAATCCTAAATATATATATTTATATGTATAAATTATTATTTTTTTCTTCCTGTTTACTTGATCATTAATCAAATAATTTATTTATTATTCACACCTTATATAAATGTATAAAATACATATAAGTATGTTTAAAAACATATATAAATATAAGCAACTGTGTGAGTCAAATATCTCTAATCCTATATATATTATTTATTTTTATTCCTGTTCATTTGCTAATTTAATAAATGAATAATAAGTGGCCCTAGAGAAGATATTCATGGTTAACAGCTAACAATTGTTTTAAGAGAACTCAAAATGTTGGAGATAGACGTATATATAGATAGATAGGTATATCCGTAAATAGATTTATTCTTTATACATAATATATATGGTACATATACGAACATTAATCATTTATATACATATTAGATTTACATATATATATGTATATATATACATATTTAAGGTGGTATAAATATTGGAATAATAAATAAATAATTAGATTAAATATATGAAATAGGAGAAAAATTAGCAATTAATGATATATATATATATATATATATATATATATATACTATATAGCTTATATTTATATATATGTTTTTATTCATATTTATATGTATTTTATATATTTATATGTGGTGTGAATAAATAAATATTTAATTTGATTAAATTATCAAATAAACAGGAAGAAACCATTAGTGAGTCGATTAAATAAAATATAAATAGAAAGGTTTCGGTACGGGGTTACCACATTTGCTTAAATCTGTTATTGTGAGTATTGTGCTGTGTATAGTTGCCTGAGGATGGTGCTGGAAATTGTACACCGAAACGTAGCCCGTAAACAAAGATGTGATAGAACCGCATTTCCATTGGTTAGTATGAACGATGTTGAAGCCTTCAGAAGAAATGAACGAATACAAACCTAGCCCGATCGAAGACAAAAAGGACATGGAAATTGTGATCAATCGAATCTTTGTGCTACTGTTAGTGCAAAGCTACAACCCACGTACGCAAAACGCGGCATGGGAAAATATGAAGCTAGCACTGCGCAATCAAATTTCAAAAAATATCTGTCAGGAAAATGATGTCATATTGCTCTCACATTGTCGGATTTTATTTACGTCCCGTTCTTTGATTAGGTCACCTACATTAATTCATATTACCAGCTAGTTGGTAAGCTGGAAATTTATTGTACTTAAGACCAGTCAACACAACGTGTATTTCGAACCGTCAGTTAGAACTGAATGGAGTATTGGATATCCTTGTATTTATGAATTGGACTAAGGCACTGCTGTAGTGTCGCCATTGTGCATGCTAACACGACTAGTGTACAGAAATTGTTATAATTCTCAATTTCTGCGAACTATAGCTACTAATGACAGTTTCGTTGTGCATAGTGATGATGATGATTAGTTTGAGAGTTTTTGTATGGGGTTTTCATATAATCCAAGTGCTTATTTCTTTGTTAATTAGGAAACACAGCAATTATATGTTCATCTCTTGGATGCAGCAGCTAAGTTGGATCAGTGCGCAGAACATCTGTTTGCTGGTTCAAAACGATGGTCGCCTGACCCAGACAACATGATGACGTTCCCGGCCGGTTTTGGCGAAGTTAAGACTAAAGAGGCAAGTTTGATGTTAACATCATTTTTCTGTAGTTTTATTCTTTTTGACAAAATTCGCGGTAAGTCTTGTGGTAACGCCTGCACTAGAAAATATTTTTGCTCACGAAGTTCTGGACGATGACTTTTCGTGTTAATAGCCTCTTAAATAGGAATGAGTGTATGCAAACTGTGGTTTAATTTAAATTGAAATGTATTTCGTCGGTGTGTCGCCTTTATCGCGTGACAATATATGCTTGATTACATTGTTTTATCTATGCGTATATGTGTCTATTGATTACTATGTGTTGACAGGAAGTGGATGGTACTATTTAAATTGTTATAGTTGGAGATCTCGCTCGATTGGAGAGTTTACTAGCACTTTGCCTTAAAGGTCGTGTTTACAATGCATCTGTACGCGCAGTCTTACTATACGCTAGTGAAACTTGGCCTCTTAGAGTTGATGATCTGAGACGCTTACAGGCATTCGATCATCGTTGTTTGAGAAGTATAGCACATGTTGGTTACCAACAAAGAATAACCAACTTTGACATCCGTAAACGTATTTTTGGATCTGACAAGTGCTCGTCGTTAGAAAAACAAATAAGGCTCCATCAACTTCGTTGGCTCGGTCACGTTTTGCGTATGCCCTAATTTCGATTGCACAGTAGACCTCTGTTGTTAGTTGGAAGTTTGGGTCTAAATGGATGCCATTCCAGCTCCACCTAAAGGAAAAATTGACTAACCAAGTTACATTAGTTAGTATATAACTTAAAATTGCGTGTAGTATAGTGTGCGGCAGGATAGCTCAGTGGTTAGAGCACCAGATTCCGAAGCAGACGTGCCCAGGTTCGTATCCTGTCCGAGGCAAATTCTAGCCAGTACTTGATGAGTTCCCAATAAGGACGAAACCGGTCTACTGGATGAATTGCCTTTTCTACTCTATACAATTCTTAGTTTATACTGACATATGTAAGTAATTAATGGGTCAGGTGTTTATATCAAGACCGCAACCTTGATTATAATAATAAGTATAGCACATGTTGGTTACCAACAACGAATAACTAACGTTGACATCCGTAGACGTATTTTTGGATCTGAAAATAAGTGCTCGTCTTTAGAAAAGCAAATAAGGCTCCATCAACTTCGTTGGCTTGGTCACGTTTTGCGTATGCCCTCAATTCGATTGGTCAGTAGAGTTCTGTTCTCTCATCCAGGACCAGATTGACGTAAGAAACAAGGTGGGCAGATTTTGACATGGCAGAAACAATTAAAGTCACTTACATCCAAATTGGGTAGTATAGGATCCACTCGTCTGCCGGGATGGGGTCCTCGTGCACATCACAGTTCTTGGTTAGAAACCCTTAGCGATATGGCAGCGAATCGAGCTTAGTGGCGATCTTGTTGCAGATGTATAGTAGAATCATCTTCGTAACTTTCTTTTCTTAGTAGGGCAAAGTTAGCTGCGAGGTTCGGTTTGTTTATGACGTGATACGGTGAAATCCGCAAGGAAGCTGTGTTGCTGATGTCGCCTTGTCCGAATGCTAACTTGGCCATAATGGTGTTGTGGAGAGGTTTAGTTTGCCTCATTTCTGTGAGTTTATTCTGATAAATTACTCAGTAGAAAGGTTTTCCTTCTCTCTCTACCCCTCTCCCTCTCTCGTAAATCTCTATAATAATTTGTCTAAATTAACTTATATACTTTTTTTCACTCCTTATGGTTATATGGCAGTGAAACATTAGTCACTTGACTTTTGTGTGGCTGGAAATGATGATGATGATACCACTACTACTATTACTTTAACGGAACGAATGTGCATTAGATTATACTTTCCGTTCATGCTGTCTTTGGTTTATCCTTCTGATCATAACTGAACTAATTTGTTACTAGGTTCGCAACACCTAATACATACCTGCATATATATTAGTTCTCCGCAACAAATAGTATTTAACTGTTATATATTACTTTATCTGTTAATACATATACTAATAATACTAATACAGCTACTACACGGCATTACATTAGCATAATTTAATAAAACGTCACTTTCGCAAAACCCTAAATATCGTAGTTAATTATAAATGAACGCTTGGTAGCTTATTGGTATTTGCTCCATGAACCATTAATACACACACCGTCACACCAGTGGTAATGTCCATTCTCTAGTGACGGGGATAATCTTTGAATGATTTATTACGTTGCTCAATGTCTCCATCCCATGCCGAAATTCCTTAAGTGGCAGTAAAGTTGTGCTCTACTCAAAGACGATATCCTTGACTGAGGCCAATTTTAATACTGCTGGCAGATATCGATGAGTTTTACTCGCTTTTAAATCAGACAGCCGATTGGATGAGATTTAATTTCTGCTTCGTTACTATTCTACTTTCATTTACAGGAATGACAAAATCGTTTATTGTAGCGAGGTTGCTGCGTCAGGTTAGTCTGTATAATTAGTAACGAATACTTTTGGAGCGGGCGTTTGTTTATGAAGACAATGACAACATTTTATTTTATCAAACAGACGAATTTGTGTAGACGACTTGCATTCAGTGCGCCAGAAGTATAATGGAAATGTGTTCTAATTTCCTGTTTCACTCATCCTTCTTTTATCAAATTGCGGCCATGTGATAAAGTTTATTTTATTTAGGGCAACGATGCACTGTGTTTGCTAAATAAACAAAAGATTTACCTGATCTGTTATGACTAACACAGTTTTTATTGTTCTAGTAGTTTTCTTTCTTTAACAAAATATTTCGGCTGCCTTTATCGACAGCCTTCTTCAGTTGGGCCATCCTCACTGGTTTAACAAATGAAAATAATGAAGCAAGTTTCATTTGTTAAACTAGTGAGGATGGATCAACTGACGAAGGCTGTCGATAAAGGCAGCCGACATATTTTGTTAAAGCAAGAAAACTACTGGAACATTAAAAACTGCGCTAGTCAAAACGCAGATCAGGTAATTTCAATTAATCCAGTCTCGCAAAAAAACTTTTCATTCAAACACAATAATTGTTCAGTTAAACGACAATTTTCTGTAAATATTTCCAAGTTCAAAATGCTTTACTGATGGACACTTTTAATTAGAAATATTCATGATAAACAATAATCCAATTGAATTTAGTCGGTTGCACAACGACGAAAAACTACCATCAGTCACACGTACTGACGTGTTTCGACCTTCCGTGATCATCACCAGAGTATGACGGCAAACTGACTATCGAGGATCAAACCGCATTGAATATATATGGAAATCAAATTTAGATATGCGGCTCTCACCTCTAGCAGTCTTGCATACATTGCACTTGACTGGAAATGTCGGCTGCACAATTTCTATGCAGTCACGAACATTAACTGTTTGCAGCTTTCGCCACATATACATATATAGGCAATACAATTAAACAATAATTGATTGCGCGTGTGGTGGTAACAATTTTTTAAATCTAGTTTGCGAGCTTGAAGTAAACACCAACCCCATTATATTTAACTGGTCAAATAACAGGAAAACTTACGTCAGTCACACGTACTGACGTCGTTCGACTTCGCTTGATTAACCTGCAAGTACGACGGCAAAACGACTAGCGAGGATCAAACCACAATGCACATATATGGAAAACAAAATTAGATATTCTGCATACATTGTATTTGACTGGAAGTATCGGCTGCAAAATTTCTATGCTGAATAATATTTCATTGATGAATGTGTTTTGTGCGCACATGTTACTTGTCATGGGTAGCTAGAAACATGCCGCACATGCAATAGATAATGCGTTCTGTAATCATTCAAACTACATTCAATGCGAAAACTGCACTTTCTGTTTGAAGGAGGCTTTTATAGCTGACTTGGATGCCCGAAGTGGAGCCTCTCTCAAGCTGACAATTCTTAACAAAAATGGCCGAGTTTGGACAATGAACGCAGGGGGCGGCGCCTCTGTTGTGTACGCTGACACCGTGGCTGAACTTGCGCCGGAAGGCGTCTCAGAATTGGCCAACTATGGTGAATATTCCGGTGCTCCTTCTGAAGATCAAACTCGCGCATATGCGGAAACTATACTGAAGTTAATGACAGAAAGTCCTGTTCATCCAAGAGGTGAGTTCTACACCTATTTTACCTGTAGGCTAGTAAATGAACTATCTTATAGTATATTTTAAGTGAATGCTCATAGTGAATTTTATCTTTATTAGCCTATTTTCCTTATATTATTCATTCTTTCGTTAAACATGTAAAAAATTTCTTATCTGATTATCACTTATTTTATTTCATATCTTAATTAAGCTTCCTTTTAGCTGAATTTTGATCATTTACCCGGACATGATTATTTCGGCTTTACCTCCTGAAATGCTGTCAGTAAAATAGATAGTCTGAAGCGCGCAAAGGGCAAAATAACATGTATTGACTGCAGTTTCATTTAGATGGATGCACATATGTATTAATTATATTTAGCTGAATATTTGTTATTTATATTTACACGCGCCCATCTAATGATATAACAACAGCTGTAATTAAACAAGACTGTGTTATGTATAACTCGAGTGGTTTGAATGAAATTTCAAACGTGCACAGTTCGTCTGTTCTTAATCTTTTAACCTTTACCTTGGAGTGCGACTATTAAGGCAGCTTTTTGATTTAATGGGCTCCCTACCCTAAAACGTGAGGACGACCTCAAGTACGCCATTTCTCGTATTAAGTGTTAAATCAATCGAAATGCTACATTTAAACCCAACGAATCAAATTTTGACAAGTATGTATGAGGTGTTGCGAACCTAGTAACAAATTAGTTCAGTTGTGACCGGAAGGATAAACCAAAGGCAGCATGAACGGAAAGTATAATCTCATGCACATTCGTTTCGTGCTTACTGGCGACTCATCAGTAGGAGCCGGTATTACGCCCTTTAACCACTATATATTTTGGTCAAGAATGTTGGATAATAGGACGGTACAATCTCCTAGACGAATGTGTAAACCTGCAATAGTGAAGCTAACATCGTATAGTCTACGACAATGCGACTTCAACGCTAACTCACACTATATAATATATATACCGAGTCTGTAAAGGATACTAACGCTATGGCTATTGTGTTAGTAACCGATACCAACATTATTGTACCGAAAAGGTACATGGTACTAACACTATCGTTTCCGAATCGGAACATGGTACCAACATGATTTATATAAATTTATGCTATAGTTCACCGAAATTGAGAATTACAACAATTTCTGAACACCTGTTACTCCAGTAAATCCATACACCCTGGCCTTGATCGATATTAGTTATCACATTTCGCGGTAAGCATGACATCATTCAATTCAATATATAACAGTTAAATACTGTTGTGGATTTGACCGCATTTTTCTTGTGCGGGACAATTGATAGCACTCATAGGTCGGTAAAATCTTGAACTTCCCTCATCTTCAGATGATGTAATTTTTGGCCTCAATTGATGGGTTCTCACTTGTCCCTTCTTCTTTAAGCCTTCAATTAGCTGATTGTCTGAAATTGACGTTGGATCAAGATTTTCCATTGTTCCTGGACCGATATTTCGAGATCTCATTTCCAATCTCATCTTCAGGGTTGACACAATACGCACAGGAGTAAAACACAACTTGTGACAAATGTGGTATCCTCATTCAAGACAGATATATTTATACCCATTTTAATTCTAAAATTATTTTTTAATTGTCTTCCTAATATCCGGTCTTCATACCTAGTCTCTAATACTCAAATGTATACAAAAACTTATCCCTGTCCCCCTCTGCGCACACAACTACCTATAAACATGTGTATTTTACTAAAGTTACATTTATTGAATACCTATAAGTACACTTAATGTATTGATAAAAACGCCTATCACTGATATCTATATTTTAATTGCTGTTCCGGACGCATAGAAAGATCAACAAATTTTGAATTCAATATTGCAGTAATCCTCACATGCCCCCCAGTTCACCTAATTCCATCCAGCTTGCAATCGGTTATAGATAGAAAAATGCGGTCAAATCCACAACAAGAAGGACAGCACTGAGCAAATAAATATATCAGTTAAATACTGTTTGTTGCGGAAAACTAATATATATGCAAGTATGTATTAGGTGTTGCGAACCTAGTAACAAATTAGTTCAGTTGTGACCAGAAGGATAAACTAAAAGGCAGCATGAACGGAAAGTATAATCTCATGCACATTCGTTTCGTGCTTACTGGCGACTCACCAGTAGGAGCCGGTATTACGCCCTTTACCCACCATATATATGAGTGAGGAATGTCGGATAATAGGACGGTACAATCTGCTAGACGAACGTGTACACATGCGATAGAGAAGCTATCATCATATAAAGTCTACGACAATGCGATTTCAACGCTAACTCACACTATATAATATATATTCCGAGTCTGTAAAGGATACTAACACTATGGCTATTGTGTTAGTAACCGATTTTGACATATTTGGTTGTACACATCTGTTACAGAATCGCACACATATGTGACGCACACCCATCTTGGGAAATTTCAGTTGGATATAATGAGACTTACTAGGAAGAAGTTGAAATGTAATGGCTGAATAAAATATTGCACTTAGTTTACCAGCTTCTGATGACGGATATCGACAAATGTATCCGAAATACGTTCAATGAAAGAAATAACTGGGGAAAATTAGTCACAGTTATAGCATAGATTAGCTTATTTTGAATTAATAAATATATTTAAATTATTTAATTAGTTAAATGATTGGGTGGTCGTTCAGGTAAGCAATTTAATTTGTCTACTTGAGCGACATTTGAGGTGATGAAGTGAAGTTGTGCTAGAGAACGTGAGAAAACTGACTGGATTAGTGAGCCTGTCGTCGAGCAAGAGTGTAGGTAATCGTACCTCTGAGCCAGTAATAGAGAAGTTCAGTTAAATTAGGCGAGGGAAAAGCTAATACATGGATGAGACAGAGGTTTACACAGAATGTCCTCGGGTCGAACCACGTTTCTTTTGACCTGTAGCCATGGAATTTTCGGATTGACGAAGGGCGGGTATGAGAAAATCAGCCGCAGAATGGTAGCATGAACCTTGTCGGGTCTAATGGGACAAAGCCATCATTCTGTTTTAAGTGAAGCCTCGAGTTTGGCCTTACTATGCAGTAACATTTATTTTTCAATGTGTGGTGACGGAATGAGAGCAAATGTGCCAGAAACGAATGGCAGGTTTTGGCTGATCAAAGAAACATTGGCCACCCGCATCTGGGCAGATAATGCTCATCAGCCTTTGTTAGTAGACAGTCTAAATAAAGGCAAATTCTAAATACCATCCATCTTCACGAGTAATAGAAGACCTAGTAGTATTTTACAGCCCAGATATAACAATAAACGATACAGTTTATTATGATTAAATACCATGAACGGTATGAATTACAATGATTACATACTGTATCGTCCGTCGCGCTGTATTAAGAGGGTCGCTTTATCTGCTGAGGCGTGCAGGGTGGGTAAGCAAAATTGAGCTACTGCTGGCAATTTTATCTCCGATTGCGCCTCCCTTCCTTCCCTTCCCAATTCTCAATCTAAAAATAACGCTATTTTAGATACGATGAATATGGTTAGTGGAGCCCAATATCGTGTTGCCAAATATCGAAAATATTTTAAGCAAACTATCATTCATTAAACCTAGGTTAGGTTTAAACATTAGAACAACTTGGACAACGAGAAATTCGTGCACTTATGTTGGATAAATTAGAAATTGATGTATTTTATTTATCTGAAACAAAAATACAGGATCCTACATACATTACAGAACTTAGTGCACCATCCCTATTTACGTGTTATTGACTTCCAACATCTTTTTCCACGGTTATCTCAAGTCGATCTTGACTATGCGGACGATATCGTACTATTATTCGACAATCAGGATGCTGCCCAGGCCACCTTGAATAGATTTCGGTATGAAATTCGCACCCTCTAAATGTAAGATACTGTTACAGGATCACCCACCACTCACTTCAACGTTGCGACTGCAGAATGAAGATCTAGACATAGTCGACAGGTTTACATATCTTGGGAGCTCTATCAATAACTTAGGCAATATGTCCGACGAGGTGAGAATACGGATCGCAAAAGCTAGAGTAGCTTTCTCGAACCTTCGCCATTTATGGAGAAACGCGAATATTTATTAATTTTATTTATCGATATTACTTTAGGTAGTTATTTATTTATTCTAAATGGTATTTCATTATCTTTTTCTTGTCGCTTTTCTGTTATTTCATGGGATCTGTCCTATTTTTTTAGTGTTTGCTATTTATAAGTTGTTTTTTCAGTTTTAAAAATGTGTTCAATTTGTTTCAAGTACACAACCATTGCCTTATCTGTGTGTCTATGCATTTGTGCAGGCAAAGTTCTGCTCATTGGTGGAGGAATTGCAAATTTCACGAATGTGGCGGCCACTTTCAAAGGCATCAAGCAAGCCCTAGTCAGTCATACGGATGCATTGAAGCGTCATAATGTGCGCATTTTCATTCGCCGCGGTGGACCCAATTACGCCGAAGGTCTGCAGATAATGCGCGATCTCGGTAGGTCAATTTTATTTAAGCCTTCTGTGCTTTCTGTCTATTACAACCAATCCTGCAGATTCCACGCCCTTTTTGTCAGTATTATAGATATTATCATTGGACTGTATCAGGTTGACGCCACCATAGAGGCCTGAAATACATCGTGCGGGAGATGTAGTCTTCTTCTTTTCCTGTCAGTATTTATCGTGGATTATAGTAAAGGTCGGCGACTCGAAGCAGTTTTCATGAACTTTTGGCGGTGCTTAAGCGATAAAATTATTCATTGTCGGAGAATTACTTTTGATGCTTCGGATGTACTGCCAGCATTACGTCTTTTATTTACTTTATTTTTGGTGAAATAACGTGAGGCAAATCTATGCTGCAAGGACTGCCGACAACGTTCATGCTTCCGTTGTAGGAACGTTTTTAGTTGAATGACTCGACGGCTGTTTGTGGCGTAGTGCCGTCTCCTACTAATCCCCCAGTGAACACGAAATTCATGTGTACCTGGGATTACACCTTTTGCATTTAATGACTGGCATATCCTAGACATGTACCTATTGAAAAATTGAAGCATTCACTTCATACGAAGCCGCCTGATACGAACAAGTGCGTTATTGAAATTACCTGATCTGCGTTTTGACTAACGCAGCTTTCATTGTTCCAGTAATTTTCTTTTTGAAAAATATTTCGATCTGCATTACCTTAGATCTTCATCAGTTGCATTTCACGGAAAAAATGAAGCATACAACTGATGAAGATCTACAGTAATGTAGATCGAGTAATTTTGCAAAAAGAAAATTACTGGAACAATGAAAGCTGCGTTTGTCAAAACGCAGATCAGGTAATTTCAATTAATCCAGGTGCGCACCAAAGAAATTCCTTCAAGTGCGTTATTGATTTATCGAAGATGTAATTTAACATTGTATAAGGTAAGACTTTTGCTTATGAAACAAAGTTTTGCAATCCTGGCAAAGAAAATAATACATTAACGGAAGCAGAGTTTGAATCACTTTTCAGTCAGTTAACTGATTTAAAAGTGAATTATGATGACCGTCAACGATATTTTAAAATAAAGCTTGTCGATGGTACCTGAGGAGTTCCCAATAAGGACGAAGCCGGTCTTCAAGAGGAATTTGCTATAAAATGCTTAGTTTATACGGACAAATGTAGGTATAATATGATTGATTTTTAAATCCAACTCGCAACCTTGATTTAAATAATCGTCATTTCTATCAGCGCAATCAAATGTTGTTTGTTACCATTATCAAAATTGGTCACATTCGACGATATATTCTTTCAGTACAGTGCAGTAGGCATCTTTAAGTAACTTGGCTAATGACCGTTGTTTAATACTTTAACCAGACAGACTTTGTCGTCATGGCTCGCGTTAATTACATTTCTTAGGTCAATTGCTTGATTTTCGGTCCGCAACTTAGATTCCAAACTGATGGTAATGTTACGGAAATACTGAGAACCTCATTTCTACTGGACTATCATGCTTAGACAACTGGATTGTATGCTTTACTGAAGGCGCACAAATTCGGTATTCTTTTAGGACGTATTTTTCCGTGGCAAATACGCCAATGCATGAATCATGCAGATAGTTAGCTAACCTGTTGAAGCCAGTGACAAATCACCTATCTTAGTGCAGCCTAAAGGGTTCTTTTAGATTTGTTTAAAAGGTAGAAAAATTGAACGTTTAAAATCTTTGGATGTGTTCATTTTATGTTGAACTATTATTTGCTAACGTCTCTTTAATAAAAAATATTATATTCATTATTTTCATAAAATTTAAAACTGAGTAAATAAGAATTGAAAAGATTGCTTTATTTGTGCTGTTCATATATTCAATTAACACACAACTGCATATATAGTAGATCGCAAAAAATACTTATCTATTTTAATTTATTCAATTCGAGAATTATAAATTGAATTGAGTCTGCTTTTCTGGTTATTTAAGGTTTACATTTAGGCATTCCTATTCACGTGTTTGGGCCAAAGACACACATGACTGCTATTGTCTCGATGGCGTTTGGCTTACGGCCCATCCCAAGCACTAATGAGACAGACCTTGAAGATGAAACCCATGGCTGTCTTCAATTGCCCGTTGAGGTAAGTTTGTTTTCCAGTCTATATACAGTTCGTACTGACTGTTAAATATACTAACGCGGGGACGTAAGACCAGTATGTACGCGACCTTATAAATTATTATTAAAATTATTATTTTAATTAGTATTAATATTAATTTTTAAAATGATACATATTGTTGTATTTCTTGTTATTGTTATTTTAAATAATTACTCGTTATTATTATTATTATTATTATTATTATTATTATTATTATTATTATTATTAATACTAGGATAATATTATTAGTATATTATTATTAATTATTACTTATTATTATTACATATATATTATTATTTCTATGACAATAATAATAGTGTACTAGTATGATTTTTATGTTTTGCTGTATATTGGTTATTACTCTCTTATCATTTGCCGCGCTAACGTACAACATTCCAAGAGATTTATAACTTCTACTACTATTAGTAGTAGTATTAATGTAATTTAAACTGGCTTCGTCATCATGGATCATTAGCTGTAAATTTTTAATTTCGTGTGATATAACGTAAGATCAATTTATGGATCCTCTTTTACGCATTTTGCAATATTCTTCTTGAAGCGTTAATGCTATGAACTCATTCACTTTAATTCGTTACTTCCGAATGTTGAGCTTCGTCTCGTCTGATTAAAGCGAACGTGTCCCTACATTGACCATAAATGGGGACTGAGATCGCCAACACTTTTGGATCTAGAGAAGCCAATATCAATAAGTCATAATTAACCGGGCGTCCTTACTGAATTCTCTTTTTGTATAACCCATTAGAATTCGGTGCACTGAAATTAAGTGATCGATACCGGAACCAATGGTATCCGGCCAAGGGATATTTGAGCTTCGTCTCGTCTGTTTAAAGCGAACGTGTCCCTGCATTGACCATAAATGGGGACTGAGATCGCCAACACTTTTGGATCTAGAGAAGCCAATATCAATAAGTCATAATTAACCGGGCGTCCTTACTGATTTCCCTTTTTGTACAACCCATTATAATTCTGTGCACTGAGATTAAGTGATCGATACCGGAACTAATGGTATCCGGCCAAGGGATATTTGAGGTTCTTCGCCCTTGGTTACAACCATCCACTGGCGTTGGCTCTTCATATTCCTTGGTCCGTAGGATTACCGTATTCCATTATTTAGTGATCGATGTCACGAATAATAGTATACAGCCAGTGGATAGTGGATTGGTCAGATTAATACAGTTCCATTTCTATTATGATTGGCTATGCAGCTTTAAACAGAGCGCGCGAACCACTGCATTGATTGAATATTTGGCTGAACATTGGTTGCGCGGGTGGTGATAATAAGTAATTAAATCAAGGTTGCAATCTTGATATGATCACCTGTCCCATTATTGATATGCATTTTTCTGTGTAAATTAAGAATTTCTATAATGCAGAAAAGGCGATTCATCTAGTAGACCGGTTTTGTCTTTATTGGAAACTCGTCACGTACCAGATTTCGAAGCAGACGTGTCCAGGTTCAAGCCCTATCCGCGGCAACGTGATGAGTTCCCAATAAGGACGAAACCGTTTTACTAGATAAATTGCCTTTTCTTGATAGATCAGGTGTTTATATGAAGATCACAATCTTAGTTTACATTGAATGTTGTGCCGTTTGAATATAAATTATTGGTTATTATTTAATGGTCCATTTTGTTTATTGCCTTTCTTTTGTGCCCTTTCTAGCATGAGGTGCAATTATCCTCGGCCATTGATGGAAAATCTGCCAGTGGTCTGCAAGCCTCAGGCTCGTCCGGTGTATTCTCACAGCATGATTTTGATGATGCTGAGTTGGTGTACGCCCCCGAATATGACGCTGTATTTACAAAGGAAACACGATGTGTTATCTGGGGCGCTCAGATGAAAGCTGTGCAAAGTATGTTGGACTTTGACTATGCTTCGCACCGAGAAAAACCCAGCGTAGCGGCAATTGTCAACGTATTCGGGTGTGTATATTGCTATACAGTGTCTAGTTTATACACACTATTTTCATCAGGCTAATATTTTTTGAATGGATTTTAGTCTATTATATTTTTGTTTTGCTTCATTACGCAACTACGTTTGATCAATCTGTTGAAGCCATGCAATTATCATTCAATATTCTTTTGATAGTAATTTTACTCATGCGTTACTGCAGAATTATGATTAATGCGTACTCTAACCTAGTTAGAATGGTCAAAACGATAGGGCGAAAACAGAACTTCCGCACTATTGGGATACAAATAGGAACTATAATCAGTTTACCACTGAACTAAATGGGGAAGTTCGACCTACTTTTCACTTCTGAGCTATGTGAAATGGCATGCAAGGTTTCCTATATTACGTATTTGGGTGAGAAGTCTTGCCTTGTTATTGGACAAGTAGACGAAAGCGAAACTGCTTGCATGCGAATGAGCCTGATCTTGTTGGGCATTCACGTGCGACTGGTCGGCAGTGCATTTAACAGACGGTAGTTTTTCAAGTATGTGTGACTGATTAGTCACAAAAGGGTTGGTGCTTATCTCAAGATTGCAAATTTGACTTAAATAATTATTGTCTATATTCGCACAATCAATGGTTATTTAATTGTATAACTCATGTAAGTGTGGCGGAAGCTTCAAGAAGTTCATGTTCGTGAAAATATTGCGAGACTACTGGCGGCAAGATCTGCTAATCCAATTTCCTTTTAAATATCTTTGAATTGTGATTTTATCCTCGTTAACCAGTTTGCCGTCGTGCTTTTATGGTGAACATAGAGGGTCGAAATGCGTTAGCACATGTGCCCGACGGTAATTCTGTCATGTTGTCGACTGGTCAAACATAATTGGATTGGTGTTAATATTAAGCTTGCAAACTTAATTTAAAATAAGTTTTACTTTGAGTGTTTGCAGACAAATTTTGAATTTTTTTGCAAAAGGTTCGTAAGGGAATCAATCGAGATCATAATGATAAAATGTAAGGCTCTATCCAGCAGCATTAATGGTTTTATGAATTGGAATTGGAAATGAATTCTCTCAAAAGTCTTAGATGAATAACTTAATTAAAAATGATCAGCATCATCTCAGAAAGCAATAAGGCAGAATAACTGATATTTAACTGCCGTATAACCATGAGAATAATGACAAAACTGATCATTTTAAACAAGAAGCTTGTTTAACTGAACGGATCTGTTTAAACAACCGACTTTGTGCCACATACTTGAAGGTTGCCAAAATCATTGCTAAAAACCTTATCACCATTTTCATTTCGTTGTATCTAAGTATGCTCTGACTGATTACAGCACATACGACAGCAGGGATGAATTCCACTCCTACCTAAGCTCTGTACAAAGTCGAGCAATAAGTTCAAATATAGCCCTGGCTATATGTGACACTAATGCTTAAGTTGGGTGCTTAAACCACGCAGTATTTCATTTGCGTTGCAGATAAACTCAAAGGTCAATGCGCAAAATTAACGATGAGCTATTTCTGGATGGATGCGTGGAGTTCAGATGTCAGATATAGTTTAAGGAATTGCGGAACATGATGTCCTCCAGCCCCCGGACAACGGTGAATTCAAATAGGTCATGTAGCATTGAGCTATAGATGGTGCGATTGCATGCCGGACTGCCGTTCATTTTGGAACACGTATGTCGACGCGATCCATGCACTTATCCATTGCATATTTTTCCGGAACACAAAATAAGAATGTTTAATTTGAAATTAGAATAGATCAAATTCGAATAAATGATTAGTTTGCAAGTAGTATGTATTAGGTGTTGCGAACCTAGTGACAAATTAGTTAAGTTGTGACCAGAAGGATAAACCAAAGGCAGCATGAACGGAAAGTATAATCTCATACACATTCGTTTCGTGCTTACTGGCGACTCATCAGTAGGAGCCGGTATTACGCCCTTTAACCACTATATATTGTGCATGAGATTATACTTTCCGTTCATGCTGCCTTTGGTTTATCATTCTGGTCACAACTGAACTTATTTGTTACTAGGTTCGCAACACCTAATACATACATGCATATATATTAGTTCTCCGCAATAAACAGTATTTAAATGATTAGTTTGAAATTACGCATTAGGTGTTGCGCATCAAGAACAAAAATTTGTTCAAATATAACCAGAAGGATACATTAAACTCAACATGAACGGAGAGTATAATCTCACGTGCAAATTAATTTCGTGTTTACTGCCATCTCATAAGAAGGAGCCGTCTTCGGAAATGTGACTCAAAAGTTAACTCTTTATATATAATATATGTACCGAGCCTGTAAAATGTACCAACAACATGGCGGTTGTTTCAGTGCACATGAGGTTATACTTTCCGTTCATGCTGATTTTGATTCATTCTTCTAGTCATATTGAACTATTTCGTTACTAGGTGCGCAACACCAAATACATACTCTCACATATATTAGTTTTCGGCATCAAACAGTATATAACTGATATATGTAGTTGAATGATATTATGATTACCGCGAAACTGATATCGTTCATGGATGTGCTGGAGTACCACGTGATTAGAATTAGTAATTCTCAATTTTAGTGAAATCTCATATACATTGAAATCCATTGTGTTGGTACCATGCTCCGACACGGCAACCCTAGTATTTGTATCATGTACCTATTCGGCAAGCATAGTGCTGGTATCATGATAGCCATAGTTTTGGTACCCTGTGCGGGCTCGGAATATATAATATATAGTGAGTTGGTTCTGACGTCCCAGTTTTATTTCTACTATTGCAGGTTTTTACACATTCGTAAAAGAGTTTATACCGTCCAATTGTCCCACATTACTCACCAAAATATATAGTGGGTATAAGGCGTAATACCTGTTCCTTCTGATGGGTCGCCAGTAAGCACGATTTTAGTTTATCCTTCTGGTTATATTTGAACTAAATTTTTACTAGGTGCGCAACACATAACACACAATTGCGTATATATTTATTCTCCGCCATAAACATTATCTAAAGGCTTAGTTTGTACTGACAAATGTAGGTTTATAATGTGACTAGTGTTTGTATCACGATCGAAACCTTGATTTTATGAATGACTATAGTTTGTGTTTGGTGTGTTTGTTTATGCACTTAAATAAATGCTTTTCTAGGCATGCTTGTCTTTTTTGGTTTCCTCATTTTAAATTTCGGTCATCCTTCTGTTGTCATGTACGGTTGTCTATCGGTCTGTTTGTGCTCATCACGTGTAATTTTAGAGAGGACAATATGCAGAAGTTCTATTGGGGCGATCAACTCTTGCTGATACCCAGTTACAAGTCAATGACAAACGCGCTTTCAAAGCACACCGACACTTCAGTTCTGGTAAATTTTGCCAGTCTTCGACATGCACATTCTGTTACCATGGAGGCGTTGGACGTGAACTTGCCAAACACCAATCAGGCACAAATTCGCTGCATTGCTGTTATTGCCGAGGGCATCCCGGAGAACAAAACACGATTGATGATAAAACGGGCTAAAGAAAGGAAGGTGCTTGTAATTGGCCCAGCTACAGTAAGTGGAAAAGCCCACTCTTCTGCTAATTAATTAGTGTATCAATAAGCTACAAGAAACACATCGTTTTGTGATTATACTTTTGAAGCCACCTGACGACAAATACGAATATCCTGCCATTTAATAATTGATTTATGAGTGAGCAAAATTTAAAGCCTACTTGTAGCAACTTTGCTCGATTCTTAAATGCTAGTGGTTTGTTGTACTTTGTAGCTACGGAATTATGAGATTGGTTTTCACCTGGTTCGCATCATCATCATCATCATGTCCAGCCATACAAAAGTCAAAAGTCGCTAATGTTTCACTGCCATATTACCATAAGGAATGAAAAAATATATAAATGAAAACAGAAATAATATATCAGACAAATTAATATTGAGATTTACGAGAGCGAGAGTGAGAGAGAGAAAAGCAGAGATAGCGAAGAAATACCTAGTTACTATGAGTAAATTTATTAGGATAACTCACAAAAATGAGGCAATTAAACCTCTCCACAACACCATTATGGCCAAGTTAGCATTCGGGAAAGGCAACATCAGAAATACAGCTTCCTTGCAGATTTCACTGTATCACGTCATAAACACTTCTCGTTTGACCAATGGATGTATGGTATCTTCTGTTTTTGAAGCCAGCTTTCTGATTGTCACAATTATACATGCGGTTTTTAATAGCTTGCATAGAATTTTTTGTAGCGATTGGGTACGTTTGCACTTGAACTGCTTATGCTGCCTTGTCTTAAGCCTGACTTGACCATAATGGTAAATATACTCTCCCTTAATAGATAACTCTCCTTTAAAAAAATCTTGTTTCTTTTTTTATATTTTTCTTATGGTTATATGCTAGTGGAAACATTAGTTTCTAATGACTTATGTATTGTTGTGCATGATGAATGATGATGATGAGGTATTGTACAACACATTTTCAAACCTCAGTTCAGTGCTTGTAGTATGTGTGATGTATGTTATTTTTAATAATATGACTAGGCAATTTAAATAAAAAACAACCGCGGCTGGCGGTAGTTTTGTTATGTTGTTCGACGACTGGTTAAATACAATGGGATTTGTGCTTTCTTCAAGCTCACAAACTTGATTTAAAGAATTGTGATTACCACTCGCACAATCAATGCATGTTTAATTGTATTACTTATGTTTGCAAGTTATGCCAATTATTTCTAATTACTTTAAATGATCTAGGTGGGTGGCGTTCGTGCAGGCTGTTTCAAAATTGGAAATACCGGAGGGATGATGGACAATATTTTGTCTGCTAAGCTGTACCAACCCGGAAGGTTAGTATATCGCTTTGTTGTAAACGTTCAATTTCTCTAACAATTTTCTGTTCCGTGTTCAAACGTTCGTGTTCTCGACTGATATCGGGGAGATTGGACTTTGGCGTGATGGTCTGCGTGCCTCTATGAGTTCTGCTGGTGACGCTTCGAAATTGTTTTAGTGTTTCTAACGAGACTGCCCAGTGGAGTGAGGTCAGTGCGGCACATTCCCACCCCGCTACTAGAAATGGGCGAACTAGTGTTCATTAACAGCCCACCCTGTCACCGAAGACGAACTTTCACCTGATGTGATGATTTGTGTGCAATTACGTTTCGTCGAGCAATACTGGTGACGCTTCAGCACTGTTTGAGTTCCTCCTACGGGGCAGGACCATGAGGAGAGGTCATACCAGCACAGTTTCAACCCGCAAAAAGGAATGGCCGATCTAATATGCGTTTGCCGTCAACATTATTCTTAATTTCATAATTATGCGACTTAATGTTATTTTGTCAGTCCTTGTAGATGTTTTTATGTTCATACCGAAAATTAATATTTTATTCGAGCTCATTCAATAAACTTAGCTTTGGTCAGTGAACGAAAAGATACCACAATACTTCGTTGCATGGGTGATGTTAACAATTTTTTTAAATCACGTTTTATAACTTAAGAAAAACACCAGCTCCATTTTGTTTAATCAGCCGTAAAACATAGCAAAGCCACTGTCAGTCGCATGTTCTGACTGTTTAATTAACTTATGTATTTGAATGTTACATTCAAGACTGCGAAGAAATTGCGCAGCCGACATTTTCAGTCAGACGCAATTTATGTGAGACCACTGAGGATGAAGTTTGCCTATCTTATTTACCATACTTCATAGATGCATTGCGGGATAATCCAAGTTAGGTTGTTTGATGTCGTGCTCTGATGATGAACACGGAAGGTCGAAACGCGTGGTTGTATGCTACCTGTGATAGTTTCGGTATATTGGGCGACTGGTTAAACAAAGTTGGATTGTTTTTTTCTAATGTTCAGCTTCTGTCTGTTACGCATTATTGGAGGATCAGTGCGAGTACCGCGATGAAATTTATGGTCTACATCGTTCTGTTAGGTTCGTGTGGCACTGAATACTATATTCAAAATTTAATTTACCCAGCATAAGCTGCTTGGTACCAAATTTATTTCTATGGAAACAAATTTAATGCACCAATGCAAATACAAAAATTAGTGCGTATTCGTGTTTTTGTTTACTTTTTTCGGTATTTTGAAGTACGGTCTTGGGTTGTGTTATTTGATTCGTATTCCGTTGCTTTTATGAGCCTTCTTAGTTTTAAGGGTTTAGGTGATCTAGTTGTTTTACTCTGAGGTTGTCATCTTTAATCATGCTAACTTATGCGACCGGTAGCTAAATATACCGATCAGCTGGCTCCAAGTAGTTGTACAGGCATCGTCAGCATGGATCTAACCCATATTGCTTTCTTAACAAAATTGAGTTCTCGAATTCATGCTAACAGAAGACTTTGGTCTGTGTTTGATTTCTCTAAACGTGTCCTGTGATGAGTTCTGATCTATTTCTCGTATTATGGATCCCAGAATGGACTATGTCTATGAAACAGCAATCGGCAGATCTCCTTACAGGACCGGATTTACGAGCCGATCAGTTCTTTTCAGTCGCTCTTCGATATTCTATTACCATCGTTAGCTATGGCACTGTCTGAGATGGCTAATTTAACATCCTTCTTGCCAAGCTAGCGGAGTGACTCCTGTGGATGTCTGGAACTGAATAAGGGAACGAATGTTATTATTCGCGATATCGGTCACTTTATCATGGCACTCCTTACTCTCAACAACCAAAAGAGTTGAACGTAAGAAAATTTTTAGGAATCTAGCGGCAAAGATCATGTGTGGAGGCCTAGGTAATTAAGTTGACTTAACACAGGGTCCTATAGAACCCACAGTTCGGGCGGTCTAGGTCTGTGTTTGTTTATGCATATTCTTTTCCATCTTTTACGTTCCACTTGTTATTTAATTATTTTCTTTCCTTTTATCGTTAACATAACAGTGTCGCCTATGTGTCGAGATCCGGAGGGTTGTCTAATGAGTTAAATAACATAATCAGCTTGTGCGCAGACGGAGTAGCCGAGGGTGTAGCTATCGGTGGCGATCGATATCCTGGGAGCACTTTTATCGAACACATGTTGCGTTATGAAGCAGACCCGAACGTGAAAATGATGGTGCTACTTGGAGAGGTACTTTTCTCTTTCACTTACTCGTGAACACACACAAACAGCCAAAGGCAATATTTGTAGCACCGGTAGTGTTCGTAGTAAAACTGCCGGCATAGTTGACTGAATCGTGATAGTTGTCAGGCGTAACATTTCGTTTTTGAGCCTAGTGAACAAAACCGCGATGTAGCTCTGGTAGTATGTTGGATTCGATACTATGTATGTCTTCTTTTTGGGCACGTATTGTTTCTGCGTTGATTTTTGCTTGTTTTCCAGTGATGTCTCAGTTGGATTCGAGTATCAGTTCTATGTTTTGTTAGCTTTTGGAATTTACTAAATAATGTCGGACATCAGTTGATCCCTTACAATGGTTTGTTAAAAGTGTCGTATATTTGCAAGCATTATCAGTAAAATAAATGTAATCTTCGCGCAAAATTATACGTTAAGCAATTCGGAATTACTTATTCCGACAAATTGGTAATAACTGCAATGCTTCCTATACGTGGCCATGTGCCAGAGTATATTTAAGTATGCATATTCCAATTTTGTATTTATTAAGAGGTAAGCAAAGTTAAACGGACAAACACATACGCATATATATATATATATATATATATATATATATATATATATATATATATATATATACTTAAATGTTCTTTAAAGACATCTTGTTTGATAATTGGCAGTAAAATAAATCTACCTTACGTGTTTTAATGGTAAAACGTTCTGTGTAGGGAGAGAGAGAGTGACCGAGAGGAAGGAGGAGCACTTGAGCATGAAGCTTACCACATGGAATAATAGTTTCGTTTTAACTTACTGATTGAGCCCAGTCACCGGTCAATCTTCGCCAATGTGCTTTTATGTGGTAGAGGCATAATTTCAATAGCTTTTAACTTATACAGTTTTAAATTTTTTCAATCGAATTGGTTTGCTAACTCACATGAAGGTTGGCGGTACGGAAGAATACCTCGTCGCGGATGCTGTGGTCGCTGGCGTGCTGCGTAAACCGATCGTAGCCTGGTGTATTGGCACATGCGCTGATGATTTGGCACAACTATCTTCGAGAAAAGAAGAGCCGGAGATGACCAACAAAAATGAGTACATCGACCGAGGAGTTCAATTTGGACACGCTGGAGCATGTGCCCAATCGCCAAAAGAAACGGCTAGGGCGAAGAATAGAGCATTGGCTGAGGCAGGTCTTCATGTTCCATCCAGCTTTGATCAGTTGGACACTATGATTAGGTATGTGATGTTAGTTTCCCGGCTCCTATTCAGACTGTCTTTGGTTTATTGAAGGAGTCAAGGCTCATGCATAATGTTTTGCATAGTGAGCATTTTCACTCAGAAATACATAATCAGATAGCCAAGCCTTCCGCACTGAAGGAATCAATATTGTCTGTGTATGTATGTATGTAGCATGTTTGTATGTATGTATGTATGTATGTATGTAGTATGTATGTATGTATGTATGTATGTATGTAGTTTATTTTTGTTTTTATGCACGTGCGTCTGTGTGTATGTATGCATGTGTGTGTATCTATGTATATTGGTATGTATGTATGTATGTATGTATGTATGTATGTATGTATGTATGTATGTATGTATGTTTGTATGTAAGTAGCATATATGTATGTGCATGAGTATGCATCCATGTTTGAATTGATGGATGCATATACGTGTTTGCATACTTATGTATGTATTTATGTATTCTTGTATGTTTGCATGCACGTATGCATTTTTGTATGTATGCGTGCGTTCATGTATGCATGCATATATTTATGTATAGGTATATGAATATGTATTTATGCATATATGCATATATTTGGGGATATTTCCTTTTAGTCTTGCTTGTACGTATATATGTGTGTATGCGTCATGTATGTATTTTTATTTTTGTGTATGTATGTACGTATATATATACTGCGCTCGCATGCGTGCATATATGGTTTTATTATCACCTTGTGCTATTTTTATTAACGGTGGGATATTTTTTTGCATTTATTTTAGAAAAGTCTTTAATGAGCTTGTAGCAAATGGCGTTATTGTCGGCAGAGAGAAGGTGGTTCCTAGGCGTGTACCGGTGGACTACTCTTGGGCCAGGGTGAGTTGGTTTCTTTAAATTGTTCTTTCGGTAATTTTAATAGCAGTGTATGTTTTGGGTTCGGCGAACCTAGTAACAGGTTTGCTCATTCTAACATTTGTATTTGCTTCCCATCTATTTAAATTAACTTGTTGCTAGAAAAGTGATAACCTATAAATAAAGGCAATATTTAATAAATATAATGTATAATTGAATAATGTCATGACATCCAGGAAAATGTGGTAAGTGATGTCATTTGTGGTCTGATTACAATTATAGTAATAATGGTAAAGCAGTAATGTTATTTTTGGAACACTTATGTCGACTCGGAACATGCACTTATCGGTTGTAGATTTGCTCTAAAATTTTCCGGGAAAATAATTAAGAATAAACCCCAAATTGATGTAGGCAAATTCGAACAACCGTCCTTCCGAAAAAACTATGAAAATATTCTAAAGGCTAATCTAACTGGTCTGATTGGCGAAAATCCGAATATACTTTACTACTTACTTTACTTTACTGCGGCTGACTCCTTTTAGAGGATAAGCCGGCTCCATTTCATGGAGTTTCTTGGGAATTTGGTACAAGTGGTGTCCCCTCACCACTCGGCTTTTTGATCGAGGACGCACCTCTAGCCTTTGCACATCCAAGCGCAGTCTGCAAGGCAGCAGTAAGTTGCATGGTTGCTGGTGGCTGTTGAGAGCTCATTCGCCATTCGGAAGTACGGGGTACTGTCCAGGAGTCCATGTAATCCTGTGGCACCATGACGCGGCGTGTGTTCCCCGCCACAAAAGGGGAATATACTTTGGTCCAAGATAAGTTCCACTATGCACAATGCAGGTATTACTGTATGTGGCATTGCAGGCCCCCGTAGAAATAATCATTGGCTCTCTGTAAAATCTATGGAGATGCTCGAAATAAGGCGCCAAATTCTACCTGGCTCGACTCATAATAATACCCGTCACAATATAAGACGCCAACTTAAGCGCAGTCTAAAAGGCGATCTCGAAAACTTTTGGAGCAGAAAGGCTGAAGAAATGGAAGTAGCTTTCGCGTCAGGTAATAGTCGCTGTTTGTTCCAACTTATACGCACAACAGGTCCGAGAAAGTTAAAAGTTAGCGAAACTATAAATGATAGTAACAACGAATTAATAACTGATAAAATAAGTCGTCTTGACAGGTGGGCTGAACACTTTAGAGATCAATTTTCTTGGCCACCCGCGTCAGTTCCGATTCCCGAAAGCATGTCTGCATCAACAGTGTGGAATGTTAGTCCCGAAGAACCATCCGAGTTAGAAGTACGCGATGCAATCCTATCTCTTAAGCGCCGCAAAGCCGCAGGCCCCGATGATCTGCTTCCGGGATTGTTTAAGGATGGTGGCGATATAATTTCAGGAGCGTTGACCAAACTTTTCTACATGGAATGGAACCGTACACTTGACTGGAATGAGTCGACCATCATTCCCATCTTCAAAAAAGGCAATCGTAATTCGTACGATAACCATCGTGGTATAAGTTTGACTCCGGTCGTATCAAGGTTATTTGCTTCGATTATCCTACGCCGTCTTAGCGCTTCACATGTATGACATACAAGAGAAGAACAGGCCGGATTACGCGCAGGACGAGGTTGTATAGATAATATATTTATGCTAAGGCAAGTGCTCGAACAGAGTCATTTATATCACCGTTCCACTATAGCCGTATTTCTAGACTTCAAGGGTGCATTTGATTCGGTGGATCGCAATGTTTTATTCCATAAGTGGTGTGCCCAAAAAATTTGTTAATATTATACCAGCTCTCTACACAAATACTTCTGGTCGCGTTAAGGTCTACAACGAATTAAAGCATAACTTCACAACAAGCAGTGGTGTTCGTCAAGGTTGTCCACTTTCCCCATTTTTGTTTAATTTTGTAATCGATACTATTATGACAACACTCTCCCACACATTCAGGATGCTGGAGTTGAAGTTCTCCCGGGCGATAAACTAGTCGATCCTGACTATGCGGACGATCTCATACTATTATTCGACAATCAGGATGCTGCCCAGGCCACCTTGTATAGATAAACAGACGTTGTTTCGTCTTTTTGTATAAAATTCGCACACTCTTAATGTAATATACTGTTACAGGATCACCCACCACTCACTCCAACGTTGCGACTGCAGAATGAAGATCTTGACATAGTCGACAGGTTTACGTATCTTGGGAGCTCTATCAATAACGTAGGCAGTATGTCCGACGAGGTGAGAATACAGATTGCGAAAGCTAGAGTAGCTTTCTCGAACCTTCGTCATTTATGGAGGAACGCGGATATTTCACTTTGCCTTAAAGGTCGTGTTTCCAATGCATCTTTACGCGCAGTTTTACTATACGCTAGTGAAACTTGGCTTCTTAGAGTTGATGAGCTGAGACGCTTACAGGCATTCGATCATCGTTGTTTGAGAAGTATAGCACATGCTGGTTACCAACAAAGAATAACCAACTTTGACATCCGTAGACGTATTTTTGGATCTGACAAGTGCTCGTCGTTAGAAAAACAAATAAGGCTCCATCAACTTCGTTGGCTCGGTCACGTTTTGCGTATGCCCTAATTTCGATTGCACAATAGAGCTCTGTTCTCACATCCAGCACCAAATTGGCGTAAGAAACAAGGTGGGCAGATTTTGACATGGCAGAAGCAATTAAAGTCACATACAAATTGGGTAGTATAGGACCCACACGTTTGCCAGGATGTTGTCCTCGTGCGCATCATAGTTCTTGGTTAGAAACCCTTAGCGATATGGCATTGAATCGAGCTCAATGGCGATCTTGTTGCAGATTTCTAGTAGTATCATCTTCGTAACTTTCTTTTTTTAGTGGGGAAAAGTTATCTGCGAGGTTCGGTTTGTTTTTGACCTGATACGGTGAAATCCGCAAGGAAGCTGTGTTGCTGATGTCGCCTTGCCCGAATGCTAACTTGGCCATAATGGTGTTGTGGAGAGGTTTAGTTTGCCTCATTTATGTGAGTTATCCTGATAAATTTACTCATAGTAGCAAGGTATTCTTTCTCTCTCTGCCTTTCTCTCTCGTAAATCTCACTAATAATTTGTCTAAATTCACTTATATACTTTTTTCACTCCTTATGGTTATATGGCAGTGAAAGATTAGTCACTTTTGACTTTTGTGTGGCTGGACATGATGATGATGATGAAAGTAATAACCAATTCTATGCTTATAAGAAGAATAGCTTCATTTCAACACAACAGAGACATACATCTACAGTCTAGCACCCAAAATAGGAGGATTATTTCATTCTTTCGCGCACTACATTGTATTCGATCAATAAAACATTTACTATAATTAAGGATATAATCATCTAATCCATTAAGTGCTTGTATTGTCACTATAAACTAAGAATTGTATAGTATAGAAAAGGCAATTCATCCAGCAGCCCGATTTTGACCTAGTGAGAATTCATCACGTGGAGATTTTGTCGCGTACAGAGCTCGAATCTGGGTACATGTGCTTCAGAATCTGATGCTATAACCACTGCGCCACCCTGCTGCAATGCAACGTTTGCTAGAAGATTGTACCGTCCTATTATCCCGCATTCCTCACCCAAATATATAGTGGTTAAAGGGCGTAATACCGGCTCCTATTGATGAGTCGCCAGTAAGCACGAAACGAATGTGCATGAAATTATACTTTCCGTTCATGCTGCCTTTGGTTTATTCTTCTGGTCAAAACTGAACTAACTTGTTGCTAGGTTCGCAACACCTAATACATACTTGCATATATATTAGTTCTCCGCAACAATCAGTATTTAAAGTTTGCTTCTGACACATAATAATAGGCGAATTCAGATTTTCGACTGGAAATACTCTAATAACGATATTTAAAAAGTTAACAAAAATTTCGGACAAGCAACGTACGATCGGCTTCCGAGTGACGCTACCAGTGCGAACCCATCAATAAATTAAAACGACAGGCTTTGAACCTTGAAATGTAAGTGAATCAAGATTTTACCGACCTGAAAGTGATGTCAATAGTCAATTCCTTGTTGGATTGGTGGTTGAGATGTAGAGTTATTCTACTATCACCGAAATATGATAAGCACAATATCTGGATTTAGGCGCCTGTGGCCGAAGTTTTCTTCAACAGCCTGAACTTCGTGTCACGCACGCTAGCTCTCAGTTCGCGCAACCAATTTAACTTTGCAATGCTAAATAATTCTATGCCTCACATGTTGAAGGTGAGCTGTGTCTCAACACCATTGTCATGACTCGGCTGTCGTTGTCGGGATGCTTAAATATTGGCGCGCCGTCCATCAGGCCTGACATTTTTTTATAGTTACGCCTCAATGAGTATAGGCTACCTGATCATTTAGCTTTCCACTATAGTATTAAATTGAGTACCTGTTTCCATTATCGGTGGTCACGATTCAATTAATCGAGGGCTTAACTGATGAGATTATTATTCAGTAACTGTGTGCGCTTTTGAGAAAAATTGGTTTATGGCTTTCTGTTTTGTTGACTTTGTGCAATTTTGACTTATACATAAATATCAGTGACGATGAATATTGTTACCTTCGTGCGAACGTTGAGTTCAGTTAGGCCTACGGCACTGTATCCGAACATATTTAAACATATGTTAGAATTCTCGGGAAGCGGCTAAGACGCTTTGATTTCTTCTGTGTGTGTGTGTGTTTGACTTTTTATGGTACTTTAACGGTGGTGACGCCTAGTGAGATTCAGTCTACTTTCTGTTTAGCCAGAGGATATTGAGAACATACAATCGTCAATTGTGGTACCAGCTCGAATAAAATTGCTAGTCTTCAGCGGAACCGATTGCAATATCATAACTATGTCCGTTTTATCAGTGGTACAATTGCACGGTTCTATATCACGTTGACAATAAGAATGACTTGAATCTATTCTTGTTCAGGAAGAATAACTCGTCTTGTGTCAAAGGAAATATTTTGTCTTATTGTAATAAAATTTTTGATTTGTAGGAGTTGCATCTTATCCGAAAACCAGCCAACTTCACTTGCACCATTTCAGATGACACTGGACCTGAACTGCTTTACGCAGGTGTACCAATTGGTGAAATTGTCGCCGCTAATACGGGTATTGGAGGTGTTCTTGGTTTGCTTTGGTTCAAACGAAAGTGAGCGAAAACTTATTATTTTTCTTCTAAACTATTTTGCTAGATTGTGCGAGAACTGTTTGCAAAATTTAGTCTGTGTATTATTTAAGAAAACTTTACAGACTTAAATTCATTGAAACTTTGATCCCCAGAACGCCAAGTTTCAATTTATAATTAGATTGTAAGTTTGTTCATCCATAACGCACAACAGCAGAATGTAGGTTCTCCCTCACAGTGGGATCAAGCGACTTTATATATATATATATATATATATATATATATGTATATATATATATATATGTATATATATATATATATATATATATATATATATATATATATATATATATATATATATATAGCACGGTCGTGTTAAAGATCCGCTTGACTTAGGTTCTATATAACGACTCGTTTTATTCTTGTAGGTACGGAACAATTATGTTTTCATATGGTCATAACGCTGAATTAGAATAGTCTTCATTTTCATTTATTAAGATATTTTTCTAGAACAAACTTTTAAACGGTAACTAAGTTGGTATGGGTGTTGCATGTCAAATTGTACTTATAATTCGTGATGAATAAAGAGTTTACGATCTTGGAACTTATCCGTTTTCTAGATTTCTATAAAGATAATAAACTTTATATACTAATATTTTATTCTATGTATAATTTATCTTGAACATAATACTGCTATTTTAATCTGCGACGTACAAGATAGGAGCAGGTTGTCAAATTTGACATATATATATATATATATATATATATATATATATATATATATATATATATATATATATATATGCTATTCTATGTTTGTATGTATCTTCATGTATGCATGCATATATGTATCAATGTATATGTGCATATATATATATATATATATATATATATATATATAGTTGCAACAAATCAGACTCGGTTTTACTTCTACTTATTGTTTTGGCTGATCGGTAAGTGTATACATATAGCACAGCCGTATTGAAGGTCCTCTTGACTTCGGATCTATTTAGCGACTTTTTCTTATTCCTGTAGGTACGAAAAACAATAATGTTTTTATATGGTCATAATGCTGAATTAAGAAAAGTCTTCATTTTCATTAATTACGATATTTTTCTAGAACAGTCTTTTAAACGGTAACTAAGTTTGTCTGGGTGTGTGCATGTCAAATTGAACTTGTGATTCGTAGAGAACATTTATTGTCTTGGAATTTATCTGTTTTCTGGACCATTCTAGAAAGATAATAAACTTTGTATTATAAACTTTCATTCCATGTATTATTTGTCTTGAAACTAATACGGTTATTTTAATTTGTGGCGTACAAGATACAGGCGATCTGTCAAAATTGTTATATATATATACATACTATATATATATATATATATATATATATATATATATATATATATATATCATCATTTCCAGCCACACAAAAGTCAAGTGACTAATGTTTCACTGCCATATAACCATAAGAAGTGAAAAAAGTATAAGTGAATTTAGATAAATTATTATTGAGATTTACGAGAGAGGGAGAGGGGTAGAGAGAGAAGGAAAACCTTGCTACTATGAGTAAATTTATCAGGATAACTCACAGAAATGAGGCAAACTAAACCTCTCCACAACACCATTATGGCCAAGTTAGCATTCGGGCAAGGCGACATCAGCAACACAGCTTCCTTGCGGATTTCACCGTATCACGTCATAAACAAACCGAACCTCGCAGCTAACTTTGCCCTACTAAGAAAAGAAAGTTACGAAGATGATTCTACTATACATTTGCAACAAGATCGCCACTGAGCTCGATTCGCTGTCATATCGCTAAGGGTTTCTAACCAAGAACTGTGATGTGCACGAGGACCCCATCCCGGCAGACGAGTGGATCCTATACTACCCAATTTGGATGTAAGTGACTTTAATTGTTTCTGCCATGTCAAAATCTGCCCACCTTGTTTATTACGCCAATTTGGTGCTGGATGAGAGAACAGAGCTCTATTGGGCAATCGGAATGAGGACATACGCAAAACGTGACCGAGCCAACGAAGTTGATGGAGCCTTATTTGCTTTTCTAAAGACGAGCACTTATTGTCAGATCCAAAAATACGTCTACGGATGCATCTATGATTGTATAGTTGTATGTATAGATGCATTTATGTGTATGTGTATGTATGTGTGTCTATGTATTTGCGAATATAAGTATGTACGTACGTGTTTATGTAGGTATGAATGTGTGTATATATAAAAGTTTGTATGTGTGCATGAATATATGGTGGTAAGGATGTATGTATGAATGTATGTTTATACGCAAGTGACGAATCCTGTCTTTGTCCTTGTACACACTGTAATCATCCTACATTTTAAACTGTTTTTAGACTTCCTGAGTACGCCGCCAAATTTCTTGAGCTCTGTATTGTTGTGACTGCGGATCATGGACCGGCTGTTAGTGGTGCGCATAATACTATTGTTACTGCACGCGCTGGGAAAGATCTTATCTCCAGCCTTACTTCAGGACTTTTGACAATTGTAAGTCGAATCTCACTCATTCTTTGCTTTTGGTCTGCTATTCTTACAGATAATTTTTCTTTCGTAGCACTGTTTTGCATATTTCCTACTCGAGCACTCGAGATCAGTAGTAAAATTTAGTGATTCGCATCATCGGAGGCTTCCAGAAATGTTTATTATTTCCGCAAACTGTATTGTTTCCTTTTTTATAAATAAATGAACATATATACATAAGAAGAGGTATGTATATGCGTATACATACGTACATGTAAATATAGATAAATTCATAAATACATACATCCAGAAATGCATAAAATAATACATACATCCAGAAATGCATAAAATAATACATACGTTTACTCTTACATGCACTCATACATGAAAACAAATATCTGCACTTAAACATACGCACATGCAAATATGTATATTTATATACATATATGCATGCATAAATACAAACTTAGATGCATGAATGCATACCTACGTACATAAAAAGATACATACAACCATGCTTACATATGCGTATACATACGCATAAATTGATGTATACATCCACGCATACATAGATGTGTGTTTGTGTGTGTGTGTGTGTGTGAATTTGTATTTTCATATATAAATACATAAATACATTCATAAATAAATATGAAACTAGGTACATAAATGCATAAAAATTTGCATGCATATCTATATAGATACAATCATGCTTATATACATACGAATGTGCAAATATAGATGCATAAACACATTTGTGTTTGCGTAAATGCGAATATGCATTTACTCATACATGCGTAAACACAAATGACTACAAAATAAATGCATATATATATATATATATATATATATATATATATATATATATATATATATATATAAGCATGCATTCGTGCATAAAAACTAAAACACAAATATAAATACATAAATTAGTGGATATTTTTGTCATGACAATTCTAAAAAGAGCTTAATTAGTTGTCGATAAGAGCGAAACAGATGTATTTGTTGAATTCATTTGGTATCTTATGCGACGTTTAGTTTTTACTGAGGGCGTGAAGAAATCCGGCAAATATACGTTGTCTATTTGTATTTGACCAAATGGTAGTCCAGTGTTTTTATAAATCTTGTAATAATTTTTTCTGTTATTCAGGGCGATCGTTTTGGCGGGGCTCTTGACGCAGCTGCTCGTGACTTTACTGCTGCTTTCGACGCTGGCCTAACGCCTAATGCTTATGTAGACAAACGTCGCGCTGAGGGCAAACGTCTTATGGGCATCGGGCATCGCGTAAAGTCGATAAACAATCCAGATTGCCGCGTCCAACTGATTGCCGGTTATGTGCGCCGATCATTCCCCGCCCACCCACTGATGGACTATGCGTTCTCTGTTGAACAGGTCACTACTGCAAAGGTAATCTCGACTTTTTTTTATCATGTTCTAAGTAGTTACTTTTTTATAGTGACTGCCATCCATGACCGACGAACACCAATTGCTCGGGTGATCTGAGCTTATTCTATCCGTGCTCGGGATTTTGTTCTGCACATATGGTGTAACCGAACTGGAGGCTTCCTGTTATATTGGCTAGATGTATACCAATGTATTTGTCTTGACGTACACGGCAACTTCTTACATCATCGAGGATGAATTGAACGTGTCAGTCGGCATTCTTGTCTAACACGACGAAGTCGGTGTCTAATAGATTAAATTAATTTTCAATCTTATACAAGATTTTGGCTATGCCAACATCATTATCAACATCGTCATCAAGGAGAGAAATACGAGGGTCGTTTATATCTGATGCTTCACTGCCATATAATCACGAGAAGCGAGACAAAGTAAAGTTAAGAAAAAATAAACAAACGTAATAAAAAGAAACACATGGGAAATACTATAAAACATTTTAAAAGTGTAATTTATGACCGGGATCTGGCTAATACGCGTAGTTAACCAGATAACACAGAAGTGAGGCAAACTAAAACTCTACACAACACCATTATGGTCAAGTCAGCTTTAAAGCAAGGCATCATTGACAATACGGCTTCCTTGCGGTTTCCAAAATAGCTCGTCATAAACAAATTCTCGAACTTTTGATGGGTTTATGTGCGTTGCAAAATAACACTTAGTGGCGCATTCCTGGCGCGGATAGTCTGTGTTCAGAGTTTTCCTATTCTTAGATAGTTTCTCAACCGAGGCTGTTTTTATCTCTATCTGCCCAGATTCCAATGTACAATGTTTCCTTAAGCGGACGAAGCCTGCTCTTCGCGTTTTGTACGCTTGCTCTCATTTAACACTGTGTTATTGCGTAGTTAGATCAAACTCGAGGTTTTGCACGAAACGGGATGTTGTTTGTGTCCTATTAAACCCAGCAAGATTCCTCTGCCATTGCCGGAATGATCAGTTGTCCGGCGGAAACTTTTTTATGGCTACAGGCCAAATGTAATCGCATGCATGTTGATAAATTAAAGAAAATTAAACTAAGTAGTTAACAAGACAAAACTGCATGGACATTTTAGCGGATCTGCTCTTGTACTTCTTTCAGGGGTAACCAGCCACAATTAACTGGGATGATTGTCGCGACAAAAAATATATATATATATATATATATATATATATATATATATATATATACATGCATAGAAGAACAAAGAGTTTAATTAGGGAATCTGTTGATATTAAGCCCAGCGATCAAGCTATGAAGGAGAAAACTGGCAAAGTCTCAAAATTCTATTCCGAACAAAGGTCTAGATAATGATAAGATCGAGGAAGAACTGGGCCACCTAAGCTGTACTGCGAAGATGTTTCAGGCCGACAAAGTTGGAAACCTACATGAACAGGCGATCTAGTGTCAATTTACAGCCTATACCAACAACGACGAGGGAACCTAATCGTTGGCGTGATGGTGTTCGTGCCGTAATGCCTCTATGAGCTTTACTGATTTGAAAATGCTGTCATAGTTTCTTATATCAGACATATCAACGAAGACATCTCAGTCTTACTCCATACCAGCAATAGGCGAGCTAGAATTCACTTTAAATTAATTTGTAGCTCCGAATTTGAGGGTTATACAGCTGTATAGGAACAGTTCATTATGCTTCTTAAATAGTTGGATGAACAGAACGGGTATGGAAATATGCACACAACCACACGTGGCACGCAACTATCTAGTGAAAGGTCAGTCTGAAGTATACATGATATGGCTAGAGGAAATGTCGTGCTTGCTTTATTAGTATATTTTCTAAAATTGTATAAATTATTCTTGTCATTATTGTTACATTTTATTTTATTGTCATTATTCGTTTTTTTAATTTTATTGTTTTCCTCATGGCGGTGCAGAATTAAAATGGTAATATGAATTTTGCCAAATTTAGCATTCTGAAAGAATATATGTTGGTGTTATAAAGCAAGCAGCGTCAGAGCATTTTCAATTCGTCTTCTAGACCGGGTTCTTTCGTATTAAGAGCACTAGTAGTAGGAGCCAAAACCTCTACAGTTATTGAGTACAACACCGTCCCAATACATGAGTTGTATTTGCTTTCTTATGCAATACATAGGCTATACGGATAATTTATTCAATAATTTCCTGCTATCGGTATTGCCCTTCCAGATGTCATGGGAAAGGCTGACCAGGCAGTATCTAAACAGTGCATGCAAACCGCGGCTTCGAAAGCATATGTTTTAGTCGCAAGATTGAACAAAATGCCTCGGATACAAATTCGAATCGTGGCATCAATGATTACTATTGATGAGTGCCCAACAAATACGAAATACAATTACACAATAATTGATTGCGCGGATGGTGGTAAAAATTATTTAAATAAAGTTTGCGAGCTTGAAGTAAACACCAATCCCATTGTATTTAACCAGTCGTCAAACAACATAACAAAACTACCGCCAGTCGCAACGCACTGACGCGTTTGCCGTCGTACTCTGATGGTGATCAAGGAAGGTCGAAACGCGTCAGTGCGTTTGATTGGCGGTAGTTATGTTATGTTGTTCGACGACTGGTTAAATACAATGGGATTGCTGTTTACTTCAAGCTCGCAGACGTGATTTAAATAAATACGAAATATTTTGTTAAAAAAAAGTAAACTGGAATCATTACTTCGTTGGTCATAACGCAGATTAGGTAATTTAGATTAATCCAGTTTCGCAAAAATATTTTTATTTCCATACGAAACTGGTCTATTCGATGAATTGCATTTGTTCTCTTATGCAGTATTTGGTTTATAACGACCGAATGTTGGTATATATGTACCTAACTAAGAACAAATTTATGAAAAACAAAAATTCTTTACATCTATTTCGTTTTGATTTTTCATTTACTGATGCTAGTTTAAATGGCGAAAATGTGAATGTTATTATTATTACAGCGACCAAATCTCATCTTGAATGTCGACGGTTTGATCGGAGTATGCATGGTGGATATGCTGCGCCATTGTGGCCAGTTCACTCGGTAAGTACTGATCTATTTCATTTAACTTAAATTCAAGACTGGAAAAGGTAGAGGCCCATTTTATGCCATGTTTAATTTATATATTCATCACTGTGCGGCAAGTGGAGATCCCCGCTGCTATTTTAAGACCTGTGGCTATCACTCATTCGTCTAGTTATCTGATAGGTAAAACAGGCGGTTCTAAGTAATGTTAACTTTAAAACATATTATAAAAATCATCATAACAGTGGCCAATCTAGAGGTTGAGAATGCGCCAGTGTCTCTCTGCAAGGCTTATTTGAATATCAGAAAATTACCCAGGACTAAGTGTACACAAGCATCGAATTGTACAAAAGAATGTTGAAAGCAGCATCAGAGTTGCTCGAAATTATAAGAAATAATGGATTATTAGTTTAATTTTTTTATTATTAGACGCGATTTTGCGAGCAAACCCTATATTTTTGTAGTTTATAAATAGGTCATGGTTAGAAGTAGTAATGGGGATTCCCAATCTTCGATAGAAAAGCTGGTCGAGTGTTAGCGGCATAAACAAATACCATAGACGAAGAATCAACTCGTTTTAAGGCTCGTTTGGAGGGAACGGTTTTTAAACAATGATAGAAATCGCATTAGGGACTAACTCATTTGAGTGACTAATACACTCAGTCTGACGACCGGTGGGACTTTAGACTGTCGAAGCAACAGCGTTATCATTATCCTGGCTGCCTCTCAAAAGGTAGAATGTGCCATTTTTTAAACAAATTGTGATGCACCTATTGATTTACCCTTTGGAGACTAAATTCATTGCACGACCATACGTATACAACAAGGTTGTGTATACAAAGTCGAAAGGTGATTTTTTCGCGAGATCTTTATTCTTTAAAATCATCTGGTTGTTCGTTTAATAAATTTAACATAACGGTGGGGGTTCAAGCTAGATGGCGTGCTTGCATTACAGAAGGACAGATCGAAGTAAATCTGTAAGTGATTTTGCCGAAAGGCCTTAAACTACACGTGTCTCTTCTGAATTAACGATTTATTAGCATCAGCAGTTTTCTAGAAAATGTGGATGTTGGCTAATATTTCTTGCCAAAGAAGGATCTGTGCAAGCTAACTTTCGCGGTCTAGATGGTGAAAATTGTCCCAGCCGCATAGGAGAGTGTCATTGGGCTGCCCATTCACTTCTGTCATCTATTTTGGTATCAGTCGGCTCTGTATTGCATCATGGTGACAACTGCTTCATCGTTACAATCTAAAGCCAATAACTCTACCACGCAGTTGCTCCTAATAGAAGCGAGTCGGAGTCGAATTGCCAGCTTTGTTAAGGAATGTTTATATGTGTGTAATTATCAAACATCCGCGTTGCTTTAAATTATCCTTGGATGAAATAATTCACAACAACAATTATCGACGACAAATGGAATCTGTATTCATAAATAACTATCGAATCAAAATAATCTGGATAGAAATACACAGAATAGTATTGTAAAGGAGTTTTAACTCGATACTTTAATTACGCCTAATATTTATTCTACTTATTAATTATTTATTAATAAATAAGATATACACAATCTGTCGTTTATAACTTTTTAATAATGAAAGTGAGTGCTATGGCTGTATTCACTGCTGCACTCAATACCTAGAAAAGTGTAATTAAACCCAATTTTGAGCTTTGGGCTGGAGAAGTATTTCCCTCTTTATATATGCACATCTTGCAAAAGCCACCGGTCCTGTTTTTGGGCACTGTTCTTTTTCCACATTGCTTTCTTATGTCGTGGCACGGCGTAAATATTGAATTCGCCATTAAACTGACCTTTCCTCGCACATCGTAGTGAGGCCTTTTTGAAACTGAACTCTTTGTATTAACATTTTATTTAAATATTTAGCGAGGAGGCTGACGAATATGTCGAGATTGGTACTCTTAATGGTCTCTTTGTGCTTGGTCGCAGCATTGGATTTATAGGTAAGAAAATTATTGTTTTTTTCCGAAGAAGAATTTTATTAATGCAAAACAATATTGTAAATTTATCGAGATTATTCCTTTAATAATTGAGCTTTACTCCCTCGGAGTGGTTTGCAAACTTCATGACAATTTTGAATCGATTCTACTTATTCTGTCTTGTTGGTGGCAAATACTGGAAAAATGACGAACTGTCTTAAGGTCCTTCACACACTTCCATGTCAAAAGAAGTTGACGTCCTATTAAAATTCACAGAGGGATACGTTTTAAGTTGTCCTTGACAACACCATTTTGCGAGGCTCTGCAATATATTTATGTGAGTCCTTGGTGCAACTTTGAAAAACGCGTCCAAACCTCGTTAGGCGGCGTAGACGAAGTATCGAGCAATGTTTAATCTCATGGGACATTTGAAGGCTTTCTTTTATTATCTATGGTGTGATTGTTAGGCAAAGTAAAGCATCTAAGATTATTATAATCAAGGTTTTGGTCTTGATATAAACACCTGACCCATTAATTACTTACATATGTCAGTATAAACTAAGAATTGTATAGTGTAGAAAGGGAAATTCATTCAGTAGACCGGTTTCGTCCTTATTGGGAACTAATCATATACTGGCCAGAATTTGCCGCGGACAGGACTCGAACCTGGGCACGTCTGCTTCAGAATCTGGTGCTCTAACCACTGAGCCATACTGCCGCACAATACACTGCACACAATTTTCAGTTATATACTAACTAATGTAACTTGGTTAGTGTATTTTTCCTTTAGGTGGAGCTCATATAGCATCCATTAAGACCCAAATTCCAAATTCTGGCCAGTACTTGATGAGTTCCCAATAAGGACGAAACCGGTCTACTGGATGAATTGCCTTTTCTACACTATACAATTCTTAGTTTATACTGACATATGTAAGTAATTAATTGGTCAGGTGTTTATATCAAGACCGCAACCTTGATTATAATAATTTTTATCACCACCCTCGCAACCAATGTTCGTTTAAGTATCTAAGATATTTGGTGGAGTTCGACTGCTGGATATGCAGCTCAAATCAATTTCACATACCTTAATTCTGCCACCTTTCCAGGAATCCTATGTATTAGCACATTTCAGTTATCTGATGTTTCCAATGTTGCGCTAAGTGTAACAAGGTTATATTTCTTATTATGGTACAATACACATTCGTTGATGTTTACTTAGATTCTTTAATTACATAACGACATTTTCTATTGAGGTTTCAATAACGCAATTGGATAGGACGGAGAATATTAAATAATCCTGTCTTACTCCAGAAACTGGATCAAATATATCTCACTTCATGCCGCGTGTGCTTCCTTGATTTAAGTGCGGAACTGACAATTTAAATCAAGATTGTAATCTGGATATTTTTGACATTTATATGTTCACGCTTATCGGAGCATATACCAGCCTGATTGGTGTTGCATATACATTTGTAACTAAACCTACTATGACCTGTAAAGTTGCGATACGCCGAGAAAGCACTTTTCAATTTTAATTAAATTTTAACGTGCGTCAGGGTGGCTCAATGGTTAGAGCATTACATTCCGAAGCAGACGTGCCCAGGTTCGAGCCCTTGTCTGCGGCAAATTCTGGCCAGTACATGATGAGTTCCCAATAAGGACGAAGCTGGTCTACTGGATGAATTGCCTTTTCTACACTATAGAATTCCTAGTTTATACTGACATATGTAAGTAATTAATGGGTCTGGTGCTTGTATCAAAACCGAAACCTTGATTACAATAATTATTATCACCGCCCGCGCAACCAATGATGGTTTAATTATATAAATCTAGATTTGTTGGTATGCTTCCCAATTTGAGAGCGTTTTCATGTGCGGAATATCCAAAACGTCGATATACTTGAGTGCATAAAATTTGTACAGCAGACATGCGAGACTACTCGAAATGAGAGTCGCATATATAATTTTTATCTTCTTATACATGCATTGCAATTTTACCAGTTTTAGTCAGATTGTCATCGTGCTCTGATTTGTGACAGATTTTTTGTCATTAGCATAGCTTTTTATGTTGATCTTTTGTGCATCGTGCATCTTTACGAAGAGGTGTGGTGTAATTTCTCACACGATATTTAGCTTACGACATTGAACAGAATATTCGACACTCAAAAGATTTATAACAGCTGGATACTGTTTAGGGCGGGGAACTTATATATATGCAATTGAGTTTTGTGTGTTGCACACCTAGTAAAAAATTAGTTCAAATATGACCAGCAGGATAAACCAAACCCAGCATGAACGGGATGTATAATCTCGCGCACATTCGTTTCCTGCTCACTGACGAATCATCAGTAAGAGTTGGTATTAGGCCCTTTACCCACTATATATTTGGGTGAGAAATGTGGTAAAATAGGATCGTACAAGTTCGGTATATATATTATATATAGTTGGTTGGCTTTGAAGTCGCGTTGTCGAAAACTTCATGTAGTGCGTAACGGGTATAATACCGGCTCGTACTGATGGGTCGCCTGTAAGCATGAAACGAATTTGCGAGAGATTATACTTTCTGTTCATGCTGACTTTGGTTTATTCTTCTGGTCATATTTGAACTAATTTTCTACTAGCTGCGCAGCTAAATATATTTTTTACATTTTAGTAGATGGTACTGGACATTTTGCGTGTTTCCGCTTTAATGATTTCCCACTTTAAAATTTTCCATAGACGTTTTCCACTGAGTTTGTAAAAATCCACTGCGGCAATCTGGGAAATGGTGCCTGCGCTATAATGACGGATTAGGTGTGGCTAATTGTAAATGTAGTTCTAAAGAGATTCCACATGCCCCACATTAAGAAAAAAACAATAAATATCTGGTTAGAATATTGCTGAATATTGTATTTACCGGGCGGAAGATTGACTCATTAATTAAAACAACACACTCCGAAGCAGACGTGTCCAGGTTCGAGTCCTGTCCGACTGAAATTCTGGCCAGTTCGTAAAAAGATCTCAATAAGGACGAAATCGGTCTACTGGATGAATTGCCTTTTCTACACAATACAATGCCTAGTTTCTACTGACCGAAAGCGCAAGTGCGGATAGCAGTGGTGAACGCTCATATTGTTTCAAAATTTCTGTCACCGTATGTGAATCTGTTTTTTCCTCTTCAGTTTGTTGCCAATCCGATTGAATGTTTGGTGATTCGGTCTTGCCTGGATACTAGTAAATTGTTGTTGAATTTTGTTATTCGTGGCTAGTCGATTAGCCCGTAGCCATAGAAATTCCGGCCTGACGATCGGCGGGCTTAAGCTAGTCAACCCGGGGTTGGTAGCATGAACGTTGCCGGGCCATAAAAGGACACAGCCATCATCCCGTTTCATGTGAAGCCTCGAGTTTGGTCTAACTGCGCTGTAACTTTTTTTGTTAGATGTATAGTGACGAAATGAGAGCAAGCGTTCCAGACTTGAAGGGCAATTTTCGGCTGCTGAAGGGAACTTTGGCGACTGGTATCTGGGCAGATAGTGCTCATCAGCCTTGGTTGGCAGACTATCTAGGAGAAGGAAGAAAGCAAGGACGCTTTTTACTCCGAATTAAGCTCCTTACTAAGTAAAGCACGAAGTTCAGATATAGTTCTGTTTATGGGTGACATGAATGCTCAAGTTGGGCGCTTAAGTAACACAGAATTTCATTTAGGTGGAAGATAAGCTTTAAGCTCGACGCGCAACGATAATGGTGAACGGCTTTTGGATAGCTGCGCTGAACATAGACTATATTTAAGTAGTACAAACTTCAGACGTAGTGTTAGACGTTGTGCTACATGGCGTCCTCCAGCACCCGGACAACGGTGGACTCAAATAGATCATGTAGCAATTAGTTATAGATGGCGTGGTTGCATCCAGGATTGTCGCTCTTTTTGGAACACTTATGTCGACTTGGACCATGCACTTATCCGTTGTAGATTTGCTCTAAAATTTTCCAGGAAAATAATTAAGAATAAACCCCAAATTGATGTAGGCAAACTCGAACAACCGTCCATCCGACAAAACTATGAAAATATTCTTAAGGCTAATCTAACTGGTCTGAATAGCGAAAATCCGAATATACTTTGGTCCAAGATAAGTTACACTATGCACAATGCAGGTACTACTGTATGTGGCATAGCAGGCCCCCGTAGAAATAATCACTGGCTTTCTGTAAAATCTATGGAGATACTCGAAATAAGGCGCCAAATTCCACCTGGCTCGACTCATAATAATACTCGTCGCAATATAAGACGCCAACTTAAGCGCAGTCTAAAATTCGATCTCGAAAACTTTTGGACCAGAAAGGCTGAAGAAATGGAAGTAGCTTTCGCGTCAGGTAATAGTCGCTGTTTGTTCCAACTTATTCGCGCAACAGGTCCGAGGAAATTAAAAGTTAGTGAAACTATAAATGATAGTAACAACGATTTAATAACCGATAAAATAAGTCGTCTTGACAGGTGGGCTGAACACTTTAGAGATCAATTTTCTTGGCCACCCGCGTCAGTTCCGATTCCCGAAAGCATGTCTGCATCAACAGTGTGGAATGTTAGTCCCGAAGAACCATCCGAGTTAGAAATACGCGATGCAATCCTATCTCTTAAGCGCCGCAAAGCCGCCGGCTCCGATGATCTGCTTCCGGGATTGTTTAAGGATGGTGGCGATATAATTTCAGGAGCGTTGACCAAACTTTTTCATACTATATGGAATGAGGAAACCGTACCACTTGACTGGAATGAGTCGACCATCATTCCCATCTTCAAAAAAGGCAATCGTAATTCGTGCGATAACCATCGTGGTATAAGTTTGACTCCAGTCGTATCAAGGTTATTTGCTTCGATTATCCTACGTCGTCTTAGCGCTTCACGTGAATCACATACAAGAGAAGAACAGGCCGGATTCCGCGCAGGACGAGGTTGTATAGATAATATTTTTACATTAAGGCAAGTTCTCGAACAGAGACATTTATATCACCGTTCCACAATAGTCGTCTTTCTAGACTTCAAGGGTGCATTTGATTCGGTGGATCGCAATGTTTTATTCCATATCTTGTCGAAAAGCGGTGTGCCCACAAAATTTGTTAATATTATACGATCTCTCTGCACAAATACGTCTGGTCGCGTTAAGGTCTACAACGAATTAACGCATAACTTTACAACCAGCAGTGGTGTTCGTCAAGGTTGTCCACTTTCCCCATTTTTGTTTAATTTTGTAATCGATGCTATTATAAATAACATTCTCCCACACATTCAGGAAGCTGGAGTTGAAGTTCTCCCGGGAGATAAACTAGTCGATCTTGACTATGCGGACGATATCGTACTATTATTCGGCAATCAGCATGCTGCCCAGACCACCTTAAATAGATAAACAGACGTTGTTCCGTCTTTCGGTATGAAATTCGCACCCTCTAAATGTAAGATACTGTTACAGGATCACCCACCACTCACTCCAACGTTGCGACTGCAGGTTTACATATCTTGGGAGCTCTATCAATAACGTAGGCAATATGTCTGACGAGGTGAGAATACTGATCGCGAAAGCTAGAGTAGCTTTCTCTAACATGCAAATCATTCCATTTCTGAGATAACTTAAGTCCATATTTTACTCGCGTGTAATATTTTGTTTCTTAATTATTTTTTTAATTAGGCAAAAAATATTAACGCATCATATATTAGGAATTGTGTTCCTTGATGCTTACGCGAATGGACATGTGTAGGCGATTCAAATTAGCGAAGCCAACTATATTCGAAGCATTCATAGCTGCTCGCCATTGCTTTACAGTAGCTAATTCAGTCGTTTGCTTCAGAGTACGTTGCTGCGCACCCTAACCGGTGATTAAATCAGCCAACGTAAAGAGTTAAATACTGCTTGTTGCGGAGAACTTTTATATAGGCAAGTATGTATTAGGTGTTGCGAACCTAGTAACAAATTAGTTCAGTTGTGACCAGAAGGATAAACCAAAGGTAGCATGAACGGAATGTATAATCTCATGCACATTCGTTTCGTGCTTACTGGCGACTCATCAGTAGGAGCCGTCCTATTATTCCACATTCTTCTACCAAATATATAGTGGTTAAAGGGCGTAATACCGGCTCCTACTGATGAGTCGCCATTAAGCACGAAACGAATGTGCATGAGATTATACATTCCGTTCATGCTGCCTTTGGTTTATCCTTCTGGTCACAACTGAACCAATTTGTTACTGGGTTCGCAACGTAAAGAGTTGTTTGGATTTCTTCATCTCGGATCCACCGCGGTTAGCTTTACACTTATGCACCTATAAACTTTGCCATGAGGTCGGAATTCAATGCACTGCAGCAGTCAACATTAGTCAACGGTGCTGCGTTAAGAAGTGGCAGGCCAACTCTGTCATGGCCAGTGACAGCTATTCGCGATAGTGTTCACAACACGACCGTGTGTCGTGAACGCGCAGTTGTGTGCATGAAAATAGTGGTAACTTTGCTCCAGTAGAAACACCGCATTTGATTTTTCATTTAGGGCACGACATCTGCTGTAACTCACTGTGTTTGGAACCCGGAGCTCTGAGTTTTGTGCGTCGGAGAGCATTTGGACTGTAGGAATTTGTCTCAAGGCATCTGGGATAGAAAGGAATCTGGTCTATGGTTTTTGGAGTTACTGACTGCCGAATGACGGTTTCGGACCATTTATATAGATAACCTGGCCGGTTCTAACAGGATACATGTGACCTGCTCATTAATGTAAATTGTGAAGCGCCAATCGATTTTTTCGTCATTTTTCCTTCTTGTGTGCACTGGCCTAAGAGAATTTGCAGATAAGAGCAATTGTAAATACTGATCTCCGTTTTTCTAACCTTTTTTTTAGCGAAATTGTATTTCTCTTAGCATTAATGTGTTCTTGTTTTGTTTGCCTTATGCCTTGATATATAAACAGGTCATTTCTTGGATCAAAAGCGAATGAAGTCCGGCCTCTACCGTCATCCTTGGGAGGACATCTCGTACATGCTGCCAACAGACGAGGAACTAACATCGAAAATATCCGGTGACGTTCTTGACTAATACCATCTCTCCGTGTGCTCATCAAGCCAAAAGACAATCATTCTTTGAGCAATAATTGAGACTTTCTCTTCCCCGCGACATGCTGTGATCACTGTTTCCAATTTGTGTTGTCCATTTTGAAACGTAGTTTTCTTTTTTGAAGTGCGGCAATTTCGAGGTTTTTTAATGTGATGTGCTAACTGACTGTTGCCGATGATATGCTAATTTGAGCAAATGGGCTGATCTGAAGGATGCTACTTATAATTAGTTTGTCTGGATTGCTACAATGATTTTCTGCTTATTTTTTTACTATTGTGAGAGTGAGTAGTATCATTACGAACCCACGAATACCTTTGTTTTGATTTTATTTAAATATTCTTCGTCACATCCGGGCTTGTTATAATCACAGAACACGAAAACCAAAATCTCTGTGTCAGTTTGTGTTGTTAAATGTGATTTTTTGTGATTATTACAGGTGTGTATTTGGCGGAGGCAACCGGCATGGTTGAACAAATTAACAGCAAAAAAAGATATTCTTCTGTTTTTAGAATGTAATTTCAACGCAGAAAGTTGTTATTGCAATACCGATTAATTTGCCACTGAACGTTCGTTTTCACTTTGTTTATAACTCTGTTGGTGCTCTTAGTACGGCGTTTTGTTGGCATGAGTCGCGGGCGCGTAGAATGTCTAGCTAAAAAAATTCGCACAGTAACGCTTGTAAAAAAATCTGAATTAGTAAAATTGTCAAATCAAAACCCCATAGTCCTTCTCATGGACGACGAGCTGCAAAATGAGATTCCCGTTAGGTGGCCTTACGCCAAGGTCGTTTGCTAATCAATTACACCAGTTTGCACTTGAAAATGACCACGACTGCACTCTCGAAACTTGTTTGTACACTGTTAGTTAGTGCACCGTTGGACAGATGTCAAGCTAGTCTTAATTGGGTTAACTCAGTTAGTTTCAGTGCCCGTTTAAGGAGCACGCATACCTTGATGGCGATGCGCGAGGAAAACAGAAACGCGTTCCAACTAATATATGCATTTATCTAATGTTCGTGAACTCTACTTAGATTACTCGATACTTTTATTTGTCATCTTTCTTAAAGCAGATGTATTGTACGTCTGAATGAGTGGGTATAACCCGTTAGAAATTATATATCCATCTTCATTGCTAGCTGGAACTTCATGTCTATTATTTACCTATTCCGTTGTTGTGCATTACATTAGCTGGTATATTTATCAATTTAGTGCTGTCCTTCTACACATATCTAGTTAGCTGTTTGTTTATCCGTAGATTTAGATACCTGTTATTGGAAAATTTATATGTTAAACTCGGACATACAATACAGTCATTTTATATTATACCCAGATTTTAACACGACATTTTAGAGGCTGTTCTACAGATCATTCAAATAAATATAGCAACCAGTTGTTATTACTGTTTTCCGGCTCTTTTTTGTCGTCTAATTTTAAAATGCTTTCTGCATAATTACAATACAGTTTACATGCTTTTTTAACATCGACACATAATTTTTGACGAAATTAGTTTACCGATTCACCTAATCATGAAATGACAAATTTGTACCGATTTATCAATGCTACTATTTGTTATCAGTAGACGTAACAATTTCGTATTATTTCAACTTAGCATATCAATGTGTTCTTTGTCGCTTAAATTGTGTAATCAATTCATGTCATTGTATGCATGTTTACGCGTAGCAGTAAACGGTGCATTCTTTTGAGCGTTCATTTCACTTTGCCAAATTTGCATATTTATTATTTTTCTATCAAATTTTGTTTTTCCTAGAAACAGCGCCTATGCCCTGATATTTATAGAACTGTACTTTGATGTTAAATAATTAAATACTTGATGTATCGTTTCAAGAAATGACAGGAGAAATTTCTCTCTCACTCACTCTTATGAACAGGTAAGAAAGTTATTGTCAATGTCACTTTGTTCAAATGTAAATTACAATGGCGCGACTATGTGTAAAGGTGGGAAAGGCGGGATAGTTCGCCTGGAATTTGCAGTCGGCTATATACATCCGGTGTTGAAAGAATCTCAGTTTTCGTCCTTATTTTGCAACTCAGAATCACGTTTGGGACTCGACCAGTTGACGGTCTGCTTCGTGTTCTGCTACCGGTCTTGGCAAATACTGGTGCGCTGCTCAATAGTTCTGGAATTGTATTAAGGTACTCTAGTTACGTCACCTATGCCTCTATTGGCCAACTAATGACTTTGTGTAGAACTACATTGTCGTCGTTACCTTTTATTGTACTGTCTCGACTTATTATACACGTCTTGTAAACTTTTAAGGCCAGTCCATCTGTCTTGTACTTTGGCTGGAGTAGGCGAAGCAGCGTTTCCATGTTTGTCTTTCCTAGTAAGGTCTTCCACAATATTGACTTTTAATTATGCTACCACTAACCTGACCAGCAATAGGTGACACGTTTCTTTATAAATTGTGCTTTTAATCATATTTTTATGTCAACTACATAATCTTGGTTGTGATTGTATCATTCCTTTGAAATTTTACCTATGCCAACCAATTTTTAATAAGTTTTTTTCACAGTTCGCTTACTTTTTTCTAATTAGCGTGAGTCAATCCAAAATAGTCTACTCATACGTTGCTCCGTCAGGACGGCGTTTCAAAATGGATTGATTATTTTTATCGAAACCAGTATAAATAATAGTTTTTCGTCATTATTCATTGCGACTGAAATATTCTTTTTTAATTTGGTAACGCATACTCTTACGAGCGAATTGCATTATAGCGTTTGCTTCCATTACAAAAAAAGAATAATGTCAATTCTCATTCTATTGAAGCCACCGCCTGAATGCCTTGTTATTGTAGAATTCAAGTTGGTCCAGTTAAAGAGCTTTGTATATCAATGTTTTTGCTCATTTTGGTTTAGGTCAATTGCCGACTGAGCTCCAGAACGCCTAACTCGAGGACAAATGTTATGTGCCACCCAGTTACATTAGCACGCTCTTTGATGGAACATCACCACTAAACATTGCCATGGATCGCCCATTTAGTTTTTCGTGTCACCGTTTATGAAGGCAACTTACACATTCTGCTCGACAGGCTCTCGAAGTAATTCCGGCATATGGCTAGAACAAAAGAAGGGGCAGACCACCAGTTTTGTGGCCGGACTCTGTTATTCTGGTTATTAGTCACTTGATCACGTTGTACCGTACCGCTGGTAAATAAGAGTAACATTAATGGGCAGAAATCTTTTCTGGTCTAATGGAACACGAGATCCAATGTAGAGGCCTTATAACGCGTATAAGCTCCTTGTTAGTCCACCGTGCTGGTGGCTAGGAAATATGCTTTTTTATATCACAAATGCATATTCTATTCGGTCACGTTGAATGCTGATAATAAGATGGTCTATTTAACTGTCTTGTGAAATGAAATTTGTCGCATTAAAATGGTATTCTTCTCGTGCATACGCACACAACCCAGAGGTCTACGTATTCTGCAAAGGGACGGCTGAAAGGTCTCATCGTTCAACAATATGCCTCTAAATTGGACTATTGGAAGACCGGCGAAGTCAGCCCAAAATTCATTGTGTGTATGATAGCGAAAATTAGATTGGTTGTAAATGAGATGTCATCAGTTGTAATTTATACTTTTTGTGATAGGTCACTAGTATCCTTAATGCTGCCTTCTTCCGCTTAATTTGGTCTAACATTTTATTGTTAAATTCGACGTCTTATGTGAATTTCATTCCTTAGTCCAGTGAACGGCTGAGTGTAGACTCATTAATGAGCCAGCCGTGCTGGTGTCGAAGGCTTTCTACTTACCACTTTGTCTTGTTACTTTAAAAATTTCTGTTTGAAATTATCTTTGTTTACATTTCTTTTTCTCGCTACCAACGATTCTCTTAAAATTTATTCTTCTAATCTGGACCTGCATTAACTCCAATCAATTTCCTAATCTACTATTTGGTGCTGCTATTTTTGAGTATTAATAATATTAATTGTTAAAATAATACATGGCATATTTAGGCATACATTTACTATAACAGTATTGTAGTACAATAGTGCCAAAATGGTTCAAAATGTCTGCCAGATCTTATTTTGACCTAAGTATTTAGTTCTTTATATAGCATATTGAGAATAGCAATAGAGAATTAAGTTAAACTGCAGTAAAACCCAAACATAATAATGGTAGACATTGATACGCATGCCAGTGATCACAATTTAAATTCAGTTCATGCACAAATTCCTCTGTGCGTGTATACAACATCGCTTTGTTCGTGTGCTTTGCTCCTAGCACACTGAACTATAATGTGCGCATGAAAATCAAAATGCTCTCCCTTTGCGTTTATACGTTTGCTACCTGAAAATCCAAATCATCATCATCGTCATCCTCTACACGGGTAGCTATACAAAAGACGTTAGTAACTGATGCTTTACTGCCATATAACCATGAGACAAGATAATAAAGTGAAATACAAATTTTTTTTAAATTAAATACAAATGTTAAATATTTAGGGAAAAAATAATTGAGAGAAAAAATATTATGTTAATGGAAGTGATTTCAAAGGAGGAGGAGGAGTGTATAGTTAATGACCAAGCCAGCCTTAAGCCTTGTGATTTTCATGGTATCGCTTCTTAAAAAATGAACGAATCTCGTAGGTAACTCTTCGTTTCTAAAAAAGAAAGTTAAGCTGATTCAATTAGAAATCTGTGACAACATTGCTACTGCCATCGAGTCTATTCCATGCCGCGCAGTGTTGCCAACCAAGAACTACGATGCACACGTGGACCTCATCTTAGTGCACGAACGTGTCACACAACACCATTGCGGCCAAGTTAGCTTAAAGGCATGGCGACATCTGAGATAGTTTCCATGCAGATTACACGGTATCTTAAGTCATATGCTGTAGAACCAGACACTTCAGTAGAGACGATGTATCATCGATTTGATTTTTGAGTTGTGTACAACTGATTTTATAGTACAGTTGTGCTTCGGCATACGAGGCATCAGTGTTTGTTTATCCTCACTTAACGTTGTTTTTTTCTCTAATTTTCAGATGTCTTGCTTTCATTACACCTAGTTTGTCGTCTGGTGGGTATTTAGCTTTACATCTCTACTTCTAATTTAAAGTTCCTGAATGTTTTTCGTATCAATTTCAATAGACATGCACTATAAATTTTTTTGTGTCTATATATGTGCACAATAGATTTTGAGCCGCCTTTGCTTGTCTTCAAACGCTCCCGGTTTATTGAATTCTGCCGCTTGAATCTGATTTTGCTCACTATGCATAATAGAGAGGCTTCCGTTTATGCGCGAATGTATGATGAGTATAAATTTGGTTTTGCGTATAGTTGTCGCATACATCCGTGATAGTTCTAAATTTTCTTACAGTGATGCTTGGAAACGCTTTTGTTTGCCATCGATTTAGCCTTAATTTCTGCATTGGGAAATTAGTTAGCTTAGCTTTGATGTTATCTGTATTGCGGAGCCTTCTTTTTGTCTGCCATAACATCTTCGTGTACAATCTGCTTTCATTTTGAAAGGCTTGGACTTTGGTTCAATGTATCTGATCCTATTGTCAGAGAACAAGGCTTAATCTACTAGCAGATGCAGATATGCTCGTGGCCATGAACATTTATGACTTGATACTCAATAAATCCTAGCCGGTTGTACCGGTAAATATTTGAACTTCTTTCGGAACCCCAAAAGAAGATTAAGGATGTTGTTTCCACTTCTGTTTTGTTTGGTTTAACGTAGTATTGCTACATTTAAAATACTTTGTTTGAGTTGTAAACATTTTTTTCTCAATAAATGGTCGTGCTTCACAAGACCTACACGCCATTTGTTCTAACGAAACCCGTCAATTCCTACGAGTTAAACCTGTCCACTTCAAGCTAGCAACACAATTAAACAATTCCAGTTGCGCCAAGATGCAACAGGCTCTCGAGATTGGTGAACGGAATGCGGGTCGTGATAAAACCGCTTTTGGTATGCCCACATCAGACTCTTTTTGCTATTTCTTAAGCATACCCTGATGTTTTCTACCATTTGGAACCAGGTTCTGTCGAAGAAATCTGGCCTGGCGAATGTGATCTACGCCTTTGCCTGCAAACGGGAATTTTTTATTGCTGGCCCTGGTTCCAATAGACAAGTAAGATCTCGCAGTTGGTGTCTGTTTGCTGCGGACTTCCTTTTTAAAATGCTTGTACAGACTGATCTGCCAAAATCTTCTTGTGACACAACAACAAGTTGCTTATACCATACATCTTATTTCACCAGGCGTCTGGCTTTTGGTATGTTGTTCAGTTAGTATATTCACGTAAACTGGTGGGACTTGTGCTTTTTCACAAATTGACGAAAAGTTTTTATTGAGTTTCTGGACTATACAATCATTGGTTGTGATTTTTTATGAGATGAAATTGAAATTTTTATTTCTGCTGTGTTAATTATTTTGTTTATTTTCTTAATATTTACTATACACACTTAATTTTTTTGGGGAATTTTTCAGCCCCTTCCCAAATGCAAATTAAAAATAGGTATTCGTTTATTAGCACAAGGTATTCATAATGGACAGTCAAATGATTAAATGTAGTTTATACAATCCAATCAATGCTTTGCGATTTTTTTGCTAGTTCTTTATAATTGTTGGAACAATTTTGTACACGGACTGCATATCTAGCGAGGATTTCATTTGAATTACACGGAAATGTTGTAATTGTCTATGCCAAGTCCCCTGTTTTGATCACATCCAATCTTCTGTTATGAACATCTGCGTCAATGTACGGATGGTTTTCATCATAGGTTGAGATGGTATGTTCGAACTGTAGTTTGGTAGTCACACTAGCACTTTAAAAGTTGAATAAAACCTTCTTTATATATATATATATATATATATATATATATATATCCACAATGTTCTTAAGATAACTTTTGGCAATACACATATTTTGCTACACATTCTAGGTACGTTCTTGCCTCTTAACTAATTAAAATTGTAATTTTTTGTCGTTATTCTGGTAATACTGAAGGTCAAGTAGCCAATGAAATCTGTCCAAGTCATTTATATCTTTCGAATGGCGCAATGCAGAATTTACGTGAAACCGTATTCTGTGGCTCTTCTGAGACATTCCGTCGGCGTTAAGCGTCATCGTAAAGTTTTGTGTGGCAACATTCGGGAAATTACTGAGCCTGTTGTTCGCTAGCTTGAATATCCTCCGGCACGTTGTCGCGCACGGGAGATTTTTCAACCCAACTGCCCATTTCTGTTTGTATGTTTTTTTTCCGGACAGTGAATTCTGGCATTGTGGTAAACCCAGATATCTCTTTTTGTGAGACAAGTGACAATTCACTTCTGCTTTTTGAATGAATAATGCAAAAAACGTGAAGGATTATTTTTAGACATTTTTACATGCCAACTTTTAGTGTTGCACTTAATCCTAAATATATATTTCTTTATATTCTCCGTATCGTAAAATATTGGAAGAATACATATCCTTTCTTCTAGGAACTCCTATTATTCCAGATCCTTTGCCATTCTCCTTTTGCTTTTTGACATTAATTGATCACTTTCACTTCGTCTCGCTCCAGCATTTTTACTCGTAGCAGCCAACTTTCGAAGTACAATCACTTTAGATTTCCAGTTGGGTGTTTTGGTATATCTGGCGAGCATTTCAGTTCAATCACACAAGTTCGTGTTGCACGGAACTGTACCGATTCCACTATTTGGCCGGGCCAATTGCGGCATCGATTTGTCTTTGATGTATTCAGTCTTTATTTATTATTCTCTGTCTACTGGCACGAATGCGCATCATCGTAGGCCTCGCTGGTTTGCAGAGCTGTGTGCCAGAAGTCAGGCTAGTGCCACAGAATTTGAGCAGAATTCTCGCCAATATATTCACAGCGGATTATAAACTTTCTTTGTTTTGTCTCACTGACCCCACACAACCATGTCTATATTTTCAATGTCGCAATGCATAAGGTTCCTCTTTGATGAAACAAAATGATGCTCCATCGATTTCACTTGGAGAGTGTCAGCACACACCAGCTGTGTTATTTTTTTAAATACACAACTGCTCTTTTTGGAACGTTGTGTGTTCTGTTTGATTGCAGTCTAGCTTGAATTTTTTATTTTTGTTACAAAAGCTTTGAAGTTCTTAAGTTTTTCCAAGTTTTGCCTATCATAAGAGGCTTCTTTGCCCTCTGATTCTGTTCCATGTATAATTAGAATAACAATTAAATATACGAGTGTGATTGGTTCAGAAGCATACATGCTGGAAAATGTGTTGATTGTCGTCTCTCAATACCTTCTCGCATTATTCAAAATCATCCCTATTTTATTACACGTGAATTAACTAGTTTTTTATTAAGTTTTCTCCCAATAATGAACACATTAATCACCATATTGCAAGACTATCCTTTTTTCCAAATTGGTTTGCTCATTTTTCTGTTAACGGCTTTGTAGTTTGCGTTAGTTTCTTTATTTATCACAAAACATTTTAGAATTGTTGTCATCATTATCATTCTGATATAAATTATTGTGGTCATTAATATCTCCATTAAACATGTTTAATTGCCACTGTTGTTGATTTAAAGTTTAATGGCAGGATTTTATTATAAGTATAAACTATGTGGAACAATTACTATTAATTAAGGTTTCGAGCTTGATAAAAACACTTGACACATTATGAACATACACGTGTTAGTGTAATCTATGCCGTTTATAGTGTGGAAAAGTCAATTCATTCAGTAAACCAGCTTCGTCCTTATTGGGAACTCATCACGTACTGGCCAGATTTTTCCGCGGACAGAGCTCGAACCTGAGCACGTCTGCTTCTTATGGTTATATGGCAGTGAAACATTAGTCAATTTTCACTTTGCATGCTGATGATGAGCCACTCTGCCGCACACTACACTACACACAATTTTCAGTTATATACTAACTAATGTAACTTGGTTAGTCAATTTTTCCTTTAGGTGAAGCTAATATGGCATCCATTTAGACCCAAAGTTCCAACTAACCATGCCCAATCTGTCATTACTGAACAGACACCACATTACATGGGGAAATGGTGTTGAAATGAACATTTATATAATTAAACGAACATTGGTTGCGCGGGTGGTGATAACAATTATTATAATCAAGGTTGCGGTCTTGATATAAACACCTGACCCATTAATTGCTTACACATTTCAAGATAAGCTAAGTAGTGTATTGTGTAGAAGAGGCAATTCATCCAGTAGACCGGTTTCGTCCTTATTAGGAACTTATCATGTACTGGCCAGAATTTTCCGTGAAAAAGGCTCGTACATGGGCTCGTCTGATTCCGAATCTGGTGCTCTAACCACTGAGCCCTGCAACTGTGTTGGTTCTAAAATGACAAATCGGAGATGACTTGTTTGAATTTCAGGTCGTATGGGATTAATCCGAAGGTAAGTTATGCCTTCCGATTCTAGTCTTGGCCATGGCAATTCTGGCACGTGCATGACGATTACCCAATAAAAACCAACCAGGTTTTTTAGGGAATTTATTTTTTATCTTAATGGATATGTCGTTTGCACTATCAAAATAAATATTATTTCTCTGTAGACTCCTTTATTTGTACAAACACAAATAGAACCGGTAAACGAACGAATATTAAAAATAGTTCTTTTTACAGATGAATAGTAACTATACTTATTTTCAGATGAAAATACTTTGCTATTCCGAATGTGTTTCGTAGTAATTGCTTCGCGCTTGTAATAAAATTAAACAATCAATGATTTTTGTGGATATGACCGCATTTTTCTTGTGCGGGACAATTGAGAACTTTTATGTCGTTAAATCTTGAATACTGTACATTTTCAGGTTCTCCGATTATTGGCCTTGATTGATGGGTTCTCATTTGTCCCTTCTTTTTAAGCTTTCCATCAGCTGCTTGTCTGAAAATGACGTTGGAGCAAGATTTTCAGCTCTTTTTGTTCCTATATTTCGAGACCTTATTTCTAGTCTTATTTTCAGGGTTGACACACTACGCAAAGGGAGAAACAAGGCACCAGAAGGAATTACTCTCCTTAGGAGCAAAATTCTGCATAGTCAAATAAATCCATACGACTTCCAACACCCGACAAAGGATCAGGAGTTGTTATACTTGAAGCCGACGCTTATAGAAAGTCCATGAACGATATTATAAATGATCAATCTAAATTCAAACAAGACATCAAACAGAAAGATGATTCAACAAACATCGAATCAAGAATTAATGCAATTCTGAAAAAGATGGAAAAAATATTTTTTATCATCGATGGCTGATTCCGATATTAGATCAAAACTCATAGAAGACATCCAAAAGGCAAAACCCCTTTGGAACAAACACTTCAAGATTGTACGGCAAAGCAAAAACTCATTAAGCCGTGATAGCCTCAGGAGCGCCTTCGATGCGGCCTATTATGTCAATGGTCAACGCCCCGCAACATAAATCAGCTAAGTTTCTCTGCAAAATACTTCAACCAATACGGAGCATCATAAACGCAAGCACAAGCAAGGACTCCTTCGAGCTAACAGATGAGCTGAAGGGTAGAATATTCTATAGAATAAAATGTTCTCAGTTGACGTCTCATCCTTATTTACAAACATACCACTTGCTAAGACAACGGAGATCTCGTGTGTCCTTATTAAAAATGTGTTTTATGATTTTCCTATATACACCAATGACATCAAAGACCTCATATTAGCATGTATAAAAAACGTGCAATTTACATTTGAAGGGATATACTACCGCCAGATCAATGGTGTAGCTATGGAAAGCTGCATTGCACCCCTCCTGGCAGATTTATACTTGCATCATCTTGAAAAAAACAAGCCTGAAATGTATAATTGACCAGTGCGCACTCTACAAAAGGTATGTAGATGATATCTTGTTGTTCATCTCAGAAGCAGCAGATCCTTCCGAAATCCTCAAACAAGCAAATGGAGCCGATCCAGACATCAAATTTACTCTCGAGGTAGAGAAAGACGACAGTTTTCCTTTCATTGACATCAAACTCAATCGAGAAGAAAACGGGGATTTGACACTGGCCATATATAGAAAATCCACTTTTACCGGGTGATACATTCACTGCAACAGCAGTGTGCCAAAATCCCACAAAACAAACTTAGTAAACAATCTAGCAAACGGAGTCAGGAAGATCTGCTTTGAACACAAGATCGAGGAAGAATTGGGATACCTCAGGAAAATTTTGCAGATGAACAACTACCCAGAAAGATTCATTGATGTACACATCAGACCACGGCAGATTCGCACTAGAGAGGATACCGTCAAGCAGGTCTTCCTAAACTTACCATTTAGAGGCGACGTAGCAACATCAATAATTGCACGGCGGCTGAATAAAATAATTAAGGAGAACTTTCCCAGTGTTATAGTTAATATGACATTTAGTACACAGATAATCATGAGGTTCGATGCCAAAGATCAAATGCCAATTCTCTCCAAACCATTCATAGTCTACAAATTCTTATGTATGTGCGGTAACACATATATCGGATGTATGAAGAAGCAATTGATAAACAGAATCCAGCAACATTTGCCACAGAAATTGATTAACAAAGGCTTGCCACCGTCAGAAAAATCAGCTATTTCCGATCATATATTGGCAACGGGGCACCCTGTCAATTCGACCAATTTCACAATTCTACATAAAGCAAAATCAGAAAAAATATTTTATGTTTCTGAAGCCCTTTATATGAAACAAAAAGCATGTGACCTAAATATTCAAGAGTTTCATCAACATGATATTCGAATCGACTGGCCACAAATAACAGAATTCAACAACAATCTACTAGAACCCAGACAAGACCAAACAGGCCCTCGACCAGAATCAAAAAAATATTCAATCTGATTGGCAACAAACTGACGAGGAAAAAAGCAAATGCGCACACGGCGACAAAAAAAAAAAAAAAAAAAAAAAAAAAAAAAAAAAAAAAAAAAAAAAAAAAAAAAAAAAAAAAAAAAAAAAAAAAAAAAAAAAAAAAAAAAAAAAAAAAAAAAAAAAAAAAAAAAAAAAAAAAATCCGTACGACTCGACACATCCGACAAAGGATCAGGAATTGTTATACTTGAAGCCGACGCTTATAGAAAGTCCATGAACGATATCATAAATGATCAATCTAAATTTAAACAAGACATCAAACAGAAAGATGATTCAACAAATATCGAATCAAGAATTAATGCAATTCTGAAAAAGATGGAAAAGCACGTTTTATCATTGCTGGCTGATTCCGATCTTATATCAAAACTCATAGAAAACATACAAAAGGCAAAACCCGTCGGAACAAACAACGCAAGATTGTACGGCAAACTGAAAACTCATAAAGCCGTGACAGCCTCAGGAGCTCTCTCGATGCGGTCTTTTATGTCAATGATCAACGCCCCGCAACATAAACCAGCTAAGTATCTCTGCAAAATAATTCAACCAATACGAATATCAACAACTACCCAGAGCGATTCATTGGTGTTAACATCAGAACACAGGAGATTCGCACTAGAGAGGATACCGTCTAGCAGGTTTTCCTAAACTTACCATTTAGAGGCGACGTACCAACCTCAATAATTGCACGGCGGCTGAATAGAATAACTAAGGATAATTTCCCCAGTGTTAAAGTTAATATGACATTTAGTACACAGAGAATCATGAGGTTATATGCCAAAGATCAATTGCCAATTCTCTCTAAATTATTCCTAGTCTACAAATTCTCATGTATGTGCGGTAGCACATATATCAGACGTACGACGAAGCAATTGATAGACAGAATCCAGCAAAATTTAACACAGAAATTGACTAACAAAGGCTTGGCACCGTCAGGAAAATCAGATATTTCCGATAATAAATTGGAAACGGGGCACCCAGACGATTTGACCAATTTCTCAATTCTACATAAAGCAAAATATTTATGAACTCCTTTATATAAAACTACAATCACCTGGCCTAAATATTCAAAAGTTTCATCAACATGATTTTCTAATCGACTAGCCACGAATAACAATTTACTAATCCAGGCATGACCGAACACGCCCTCGTCTAGACTCAAAAAACATTCAATCGGATTTGCAAGTATTGCGAACCTAGTAACAAATTAGTTCAGTTGTGACCAGAAGGATAAACCAAAGGCAGCATGAACGGAAAGTATAATCTCATGCACATTCGGTTCGTGCTTACTGGCGACTCATCAGTAGGAGCCGGTATTACGCCCTTTAACCACTATATATTTGGTCGAAGAATGTGTGATAATAGGACGGTACAATCTCCTAGACGAATGTGTAAACCTGCAGTAGTGAAGCTAACATCATCTAAAGTCTACGACAATGCGACTTCAACGCTAACTCACACTATATAATATATATACCGAGTCTGTAAAGGGTACTAACACTATGGCTATTGTGTTATTAACTGATACCTATTTTGAAATCGATGAATAACGGATACTAGCACTATGGTTTCCGAGTCGGTACATGATATCAACCTGATGGATATAAATTTATGCTAAAGTTCACCCAAATTGAGAATTACAACAATTTCCGAACACCTGTTACTCCAGTTAAACCATACACTCTGGCCTTCATCGATATCAGTTATCACATTTCGCGGTAAGCATGACATCATTCAATTCAATATATTACAGTTAAATACTGTTGGTTGCGAAGAACTAATATATATGCAAGTATGTATTAGGTTTTGCGAACCTAGTAACAAATTAGTTCAGTTGTGACCAGAAGGATAAACCAAAGGCAGCATGAACGGAAGGTATAATCTCATGCACATTCGTTTCGTGCTTACTGGCGACTCATCAGTAGGAGCCGGTATTACGCCCTTTAACCACTATATAG
>JAQBSW010004418.1:0-69634 GCA_029291075.1 Eudiplozoon nipponicum | reverse complement strand
TATATTAAAAAAATAGCAAAACTACCGCCAGACGTACGCACTGACGCGTTTCGACTTGCTGCAATCATAGAAGGTAGTTTGGCTATGTTGTTCGACGACTGGTTAAATACAATGAAATTATTGTGTTTACTTCAAGCACGCAAACTTGATTCCCACATTCCTTACCCAAATATCTAGTGGTTAAAGGGCGTAATACCGGCTCCTACTGATGAGTCGCCAGTAAGCACGAAACGAATGTGCACGAGGTTATACTATCCGTTCATGCTGTCTTTGCTTTATTTTTCTTGTTATATTTAAAATAATTTCTTACTAGGCGTACAACACCCAATACATAATTAAAAATTTAGAAGTTTATAAAATTAACCAATCTACAAGCCCCAGTTCATCATTTTGCAAAACTTTAATCTGGAATTGAACAAATGACCAGTTGTTTGAAAGGTGATATTATTTATATGCATTTACATATATATAATTAATTGACACTGGCTTCGTCCTCAATGAGAAGCTCTTAACCAGACGTCAGAACTGTTGTTGGTGAGAATCAAACAATTGACAATTCGGTGTGAATACCGAATGCAATTTTCCATTCTAGGCAAATTATGCTTTATGGTTTTTTCTCAAGCAAATGCTCATGAATGCCAATATCAACGCAAAAATCTGACTAGAAAACACCTGTACGTCACTACAAGATGAAACCCTTGCCAATCTTGGGACACGTATTGAATTTTTACGTTTTTGAGTAGAAAAGTATATATTTAGTAGATCCTTGTCACACAATAGGCCACTTTTTCTCTTTAATATTTGCAATATGTGTTTTTCAATTATAATTCTTCTAATTTTAAAAAGAATAATGAATGAATTTCCAGTATGACTCTATCCACAGCACTACTCGTGCCGTAAATTGTGCGCAATTTGAAGTCACATAGAAACTTATGCTTCTGGTAAGCCTTTCTTTGAAGTGGAATCTATTATAGAATCTCTTAAGATCTGAACTTATAACTAACCACTCGTGATATGTCATTCTACTAAAGACATTCATTTTATAAGGGATGCCAAGCCACTTGGTGAAGTTATAATCAATTGAAATCTAATGATACAATTCTGATTATATATATATATATATATATATATATATATATATATATATATATATATATATATATGGGAGAGGGGTGTCATAAGTACAAACTAATCATTTTTTATAATAAAGGTAATTGAATCATCCCGTAGACCAATTTCGTTCTTTTTAGAAACTTTTCAAGTATATATATATATAAATAAATATATATATATATATATATATATAAATATATATATATATATGGGTGTATGTACAATTAACTTGATATAGGAAATAGGTTTAGTTTCGGTGAACCGAATGCATCATGGTCGAATCCTAAGTGCAGCAACACTGGCTTCTAATGAGGAGCGAAATTGGTCCCGTGGATAAACTGTATTTGCCACCTCTGGCTACGATTAGATTATAGTGACAGTAAATCTAGTCAAATATTTCCTTTAGACTTTAACATCAAATCTACACATCATCAACTGTTTTAGGCAAATTTAAAACCAATTAAAATAAGAATAGCAAAAAATATGAGATGTTTTACTCGTGAGTATATGTTGAAGCGCTGCCACCATGAACGACGCCTTTTCTAACGCTGATCGAATGTTGTAATGTTGGGCCAGATGTGAGACTAAATCTAAGCAGAACGCCTGTATGGCGTCGACAAACCGAATAAATAAAGTGTAAATAAAAATCAAAGAAAAGTATTATGTTGCATAAATTAAGAATAAAAAATATCGATTACTTTTTACAGTTTAATCAAGGTAAAAATTCCACAATCACACGCCACATCGAGCAATGTCTTCAAAACAAGTTGCACACCACCAACCGGACCACAAAACAGCCGTTTAGTCAAAATTGACGACGGTGGCATAAAATGCCTATTTCATTACACTTTACGTCGCTAGTTCCGTTTGCATGCGTAGTTGACACTAAGCTTGAAATGGGTATTGATGAAGACCAAGCCTACCAGACAAAGGTGGCAAGTTTCGGCTAGTTGAAGATAGCACGAACAGATGGTACCTTAAAATCAGATGCTCCGAGCAAATGGTGATCGAAAATTTGTATAGACAGACCATCTAAGAAAATACAACACTGACTGTAAATAATCCGTGGCAACAAGGAAATGGCGCCATAGTTCCCTTCTATAGCCTAAAAGTAACTTTTTATATTAAAATAAATACTTCTTTCAATCAAGTTTGCGAGCTTGAAGTAAACACCAATCCCATTGTATTTAACCAGTCGTCGCACAACATAACAAAACTACCGCCAGTCGCAACGCACTGACGCGTTTCAACCTTCCATGATCATCATCAGAGTACTTGTATTAGTGTAAACTAAAGAGGAAAATAGAGGAATGCATACTACATTGTGATAGAGATTCAATAGACCATCCATATGGCCACCTAGTCTTGACAACAATACCGATTTCCTCGAAACGAAATGTCCTTTTAACCGATGAGACCATCATATGGAGAATAGTTGTAGCTTTGAATTCAAGAGCTGCTCAATTTCCTACCGAATAGAGTTAGTAATCCTACTGTAGACAACACAAGTTAAACCTCAATAGAATTTTACCAACCAACTGAAGCACAGTGCAGAACTGTACGCATCACTAATGATAAATAAAAGCAAATAACCAATCAGGTCATTTGAGATATTCCGTTCGCATCCGTGCTTCAGACTGTACACAGGTCAACCACATTCCAGTTGAAATATAAGCCTTAAACTGGAAAACACAACAAACCAGATAGAGTAATGTAGACTAGTGAGAAAAGAATAGCATTATACGATCAATTACACCTACAGACAGCTCACCATTTTTCCGTAGTCGCCACCCAGTCGAAAGATCTCAATGACATTTTCCAAACAAATGTGCAGGGACGGGATAGCTTTCACGGCCACGCTGAGTACAGCTCTCGGATAAGTCTACAAGAAGAGCACAAGCGCAATTGGCGTAATAGAAACGTGGAGTTTCAAAAATGTTTATAAAATAATAATTCAAATAACTGGTGACTTTCACATCCGGTTGAATGTGAAGCTGGAATTCTGGATAACATTTAGAACAAACCGCGCAAACAATAATTGACTAAGCCACTTTCACGAAATATTTTTTAATAATATAACAGTAACAAGTCTTATAACAGGGGACGAGTTTCTGGACAAGAGCACGAGAAATAATGTTTCTGTAAAGCGTACACATAAAATTAAGCACACAAAATCAATATAGCAACTTTATGTGTACACGTAAGTCTCGCATTTTTAAGCGAAAAAGGGCACATGAAACCATTATCAGAAAAACAATACCGCATGCAGATCCGGTTAGTAAAATAGGTGAACATGTCCAATTTGCCATACAAATTCCACAAGTACAGCGGATGTCAGGCAAAAAAGTTCTGCAATCAAAAGAACGTCGGTTGCACGGGGGTGATAACAATTACCATAATCAAGGTTTCAACCATGATATAAACACCTTACCCTTTATGTACATCAATTTTTCAGCGTAAACTAAGAATTGTATAGTGAAGAAAAGGTGATTCATCCAGTAGACGGGTTTCGTCCTTGTGGAGAACTCATCACGTAGTGTCGAGAATTTTCCGCGGACGGTGCTCGAACCTGGGTAGGTCCGCTTCGGAATCTGATGCTCTAACTACAGAGAAACTCTGCCCCACACCAAACACAATTATCAGTTATAAATTAACGTTTCTTTCGGTTAGCCTTTCCATTTCGTGGAGTCTTTACCGTATCCCTTTAGACAAGAAGTTACAATTATCCATCCTAAATCTTTCATTACTGAGCAGATACCACGCTACATAGGGAAGTGGTAGTGAAATGAACAGTTATATAATTAAACGAACATTGGTTGCGCGGGCGGTGATAACAATTATTATAATCAAAGCTGCGATCTTGATAAAAACAACTGACCCAATAAGTACTTACATTTTGTCAGGATAAACTACGAATTTTATAGTGTAGAAAAGGCAATTCAATCAGTAGACCGGTTTCGTCTTTATTTGTAACTCATTATTTCCGCTTCAAATTCTGACCAGTACGTGATGAGTTCCCAATAAGGACGAAACCAGTCTACTAGACAAATTGCCTTTTCTACACTACACAATGCTTAGTTTATAATGAAAAATGTTTAAACAATGAATCAGCTGTTTATATCAAGATCGCAACCTTGATTATGACAATATGTATTCATTTGCTTCATCACAAAATGGTATTTGAACAGAATATTTTGGAATAATTTGAAATGATCAACAAATAATTGAAATATCGCACACATACATGTGTGAGGTTTCGACGATGTGTTTGTTGTAACCTCGCACAACTTATTGGTTGTTCCCTTATTTCACACTCTCTCCATGTTTATAATTTTCTATCTTGTTTTGCCTTTCAATTTATATATAAAGAGATGCTCATTTATAGATAATTGAGGAGAAAATGTAGAAAACGGTTCGTATATATATATATATATATATATTTTTTTTTTTTTTTTGTGTGTGTGTGTGTGTATGTATATGTATATATGTATGGAAAGGCTAACTGAAAAAAACGTTAATTTATAACTGATACTTGTGTGTGGTGTGCGGCAGGGTGTTTCTGTAGTTAGAGAGCCAGATTCCGAAGCGGACCTACCCAGGTACGAGCACCGTCTGCGGAAAATTCTCGACACTACGTGATGAGTTCCCCACAAGGACGAAACCCGTCTACTGGATGAATTACCATTGCCAACTTCTTCACCAATATCGTCAATTCCAAGACTAACCCCATCACTTTCATCTCCAGTGTCATCAACATCATAAATTTTGCCATTGACACCAAGATTATCATTACAATCATCATCACCAATACCATCATCACCTTCGTACTCACCATCAATATTATTATCATCATCGATACAACTACCATAATCATCATCACTATCCCCATCACCGTCTGCATTGCAATCTTTACAATCATTATCATGATCAACAGAATATCCATCATCACCATCAACGATACCCTTGCCATCACCATTGCCAAATTCTTCACCGATATTGTCAATGCTAACACAATCGCCATCGCTTTCATCTCCAGTGTCATCAGCATCACAACCATCCAAATTATCATCACCCTCACCAACATCATCATCATCATCCTCATCCGCACCATTATCATCATCGTCGTTATCTTTATCGAAGTTGCCAATATAACCATTTCCATTATCATCATGTGTGTGTGTGTGTGTGTGTGTGTGTGTGTGTGTGTTTATGTGAAGAAAGAAGAGCGTTTGTCAGTGTTTGAAAATTTTCCCAGAAAATATTTTTGACGTTTATTTTCACATTCTAATACTGCGTTTTGTTTAACTCTATTACTTTTATAATATACTTCGTTTGACTGAAAGATAACACGAAAATGCTATCAGACAAAGTAATTATGAGGTATCATTTTAACTGCTTCATGACTTCAGTTTTCTCGAGGTAATGCACAAAAAAGGTTGTTGAAACGTCTCAAATTTCTAAATGATGGCGCAATTGAAAGATGTGCATGAAGCTCACTCCAGCATTCTAGTGATTTGCATAAAAATAGGTAGCAGGTTTAATTGTTTTTTTACAAAAATGTAAATTTAATTTCGTCTCAATTTTTGAGATAAACAACAAAAAAATATAAAATTGGTGCAAAATATGCGTCGTTTGCTAACCAATACATTTTATCAAGCTTCTTTCTACAAAAACGTGTAAGAAAATTAAATACAGAACATTTGGCACACATTAATGCAACAGACGCACATTAGATAAGAGTGAGATTGCTGGACATATGCAGTGGCTTTTGTAGATTTAATTTTGTTGCAATCAAGTATGCGGGTTTTATGTGAGAACTAATCCTATTTTTACTGCTAGTTCAACAAAGCTAAATTGGCGTCAGTTTCATGTTTTGACCTTCTTTAGTGATCATTACAGCAATGCAGAAAACTGGACAGCGAGGATCGGATCTCAATGAACATGTAGGTTCGCCTATAGGAACCGCAGTCCACACCTCTGGCAGTAGCAAACGCTCTGTACTTGACTGGAAAGTCGACTGCGCTACAACTTTTGCAGTTATAGTGAACAGCTCTCGCTACCTTTCCATAAGCTGTTCACCTCAGGCCTCTCCGAGTGCGCGAATGGTGCTAACAACTTTTTTGATCGATCTCGCCGGTTTCACAGCTCAGCCATTCGAACGGCAACGCGTGTAGACAGGTTTAGTTAATAAATAAGTCTCACCAATTGTAGCCACACAAGCTGGAAGCAAAGCTAACGGCCGCAATGAAGCAAACGAAAAACAATTTTGTGCAAAGCACTGCACCATTAAAATGCGTTCAAAGTAACACACAGAACTGTCTATACCAGGCGATCGGGCGGTTCCAATTAATAATGTAAGTCATGTTACATGGCAGTTAATATACATTACCAATTTTGTTCGCAAGGTCAAATTACCGTAAATGCAGCCAACGGCAAGTAGGCATTAAAAATAGCAACTCATATCGGGTGCCAAAACGAAATGTGACTGACAATTCCCCTAGCCAGCAATCAAAATCGCTTTTCATTTGATAATGTGCCGCAATTAATGTAAGCACTTGTGACTGAGTTAACTCAGAGAAGTTGTTCTGATTTGACATTTTGCAACAGGAGAAAATCTACGGCAGAAATACCTATTCTGCCGCTTTGGAGATCAAAATTGACGTAAAATCTGAGTTTTGTTCTTGGTAGACAATACTCCAAGGCAAAATCACTTTAAAAGTGTGTCAGATTCAAAGCTTAATAGTCCGTCACATCGATTGGACGCCACCAAAACAAGTCATTAAAACACCTGGATTCACAGGTAATGGAGAAATTTAAAGATACTTATAGACGCCAGGTACCCGTTTTAGGCTAAAATAGTGGCGCTAAATCCTAATCTTATCGAAACTCTTGTCTAAGTTACTGCTTTGGCCTATCACCAAACTATAAGCGTAATGCGAGCCTATATCAATAGGAGTGAACGTTAAGTAGAAATAAATAGAGAATGTAGACGAAAATGCTTGTCGAACTTAAAATGGAGAGAATAATTAACTACACATGAAGACAAACGTGACGCGAACTTATCAATATAGATACTTTAAATGTTTAACTGGTTCCCTTTTTAGAATAAAACACATTTTACGGAAAGATAAATAGTGTCGGGATACAAAATTCTATTTAGAAAATGACAGGTAAAAAGTCTGTATTTAGGCAACAATGTGATGAATTGCTTTATAGAAGAGTTCGAATACCATTATTAGACAAATTTATGACACTCATTGTTAGTAAAACTTAAGATTTTGAGTAGAATTGCGAGACAACATACTCGGATGGTACAAAAATATAAAAGAAATGAAGCAACAGCGGAAAAAATTACTAGGCTCCCATTGGAACACCGTACTAATTAGTCGTAGAAATTGGCGATGTCACGAATCAGAATTTGAAATTAGTTCCAACAAAACAATGAATTTAAACTTAAGATTAGCTTATATGTAAATTTATAACTTCAATAGTTTGTGATAAATATTAGGATTACGTACAGTACAATCCTTCACGTTTAATGCTCTTCTTTGGTGTCACATTATTGTATATATTACCTTCAGATCCTTAGTTTGTAGTAATTATTGAAAAATCTTTTATTCCAATTTCCCTGTTTCTCGTGTTTCTTTACGAGTTGTTTGCATCCGCTGTCTACCTGATTGCAAACAACTCGTAACGCAACACGAGAAACTGGTAAATAATCTGTTCACAGTCGTGCAACATGTTCCTTTATTCCAGTTATCAGCTTTTCTGCAATATTACTATGATCTACCTTTCGGTACGTAATTTTGTGACTTTCATTTATTTCAACTTTATATATCTTGAATAGGTTTACTATTTAAATAGCAACCTTCAGGCCATTTATCCTAGCATGAATTGATAAATAGTGTGTAACACTTTTTTACATTTCCCAAATATAACCACCAACATCACTGTTAATTGAATTAATCAACGTAATAGGCACCAAACGTTTAGTCTGGCGAGAGTAAAACTAAATCGTCATTCAGTCACTGTAGTTTCATTATTTTGTCTTTGTAAGGTGTGATAAGCTAACGACTGTAAAAGAGCACTAGGTCGCCCATTCCTAGTGAGGATGGTTTTTATTCGGAGTTTTCCTTCTCCTAGATAGTATGCCAATCACGGCTGATGAGCACTATCTTCCCAAATGCCAGTGGCCAAAGTTCCCTTCAGCAGCCGAAACTCGTTCTTCGCGCCTGACACATTTGCTCTCATACCGTCACTACACATATAAAAATATATATAATATATATATATATATATATATATATATAATAAAATAAATACTTCTGCAGTTAGACCAAACTCGAGGTTTTACTTGAAACGGAATGATGGCTGTGTTCCTTTAGTCCCGGCAAGAGGTTCATGCTACCATTCCAAATGTGTATATATATATATATATATATATATATATATATATATATATATATATATATAAATTGGATTGCTCCGCAGTATCTCAAGGGAAAATATGAAATAGGATTAAAACACTGTACAACACCCTATCGCGCATCAATTTATTTATTTTAATGAAAACAAATAATAACGTCAAGAATTTGCATTAGCAACCAATCTTACAGGGCTTCATCTACATGAGATGAGCCCCCATAATTGAGAAACTTTTCTGGCATTAATTTAAATTTTAACCAGTAATATTTAAAAAGTTATGTGAATAAATATATTTTTCCATATAAATGCCACATCTGTTTGGAGTGAGATTTGAAAAAGGCAGGCCAAATACTAAAGGCGACACTTCCAGAGCATATTTCAAAAATTCACTTTGAACGAGGTGGAAATTTATGTGAATTTCGAAGCAAAAGAGAACATAACTTCCGAAGCATTACCTTTTGGTGCAACGTCTTACAAACTGAGCACGCAAAAAGACTTACACTCTAGCTGAACAGCAATTGATCTATAATAAGTGTGTTCATACATTAGCATGTTTTCTGCATCGATTAACAGTACTGTACAGGAAATCAGTTTAGAAACTTTACTATCAAACAAACGAAACAAGTCTTTAAATCAAGTTTGCGAGCTTGAACTAAACACCAATCCCATTTTATTTCACGAGTCATCGAACAACAAGTATTGATGCGTTTCGACCTTCCATGATCATCATCAGAGTACGACGGCAAACTGACTAGCGAGGATCGAACCGTAATACCTAGATATGGAAAGCCAAATTAGATAAGCAGCTCTCACCTCTAGTAGTCTCGCATGCATTGCACGTGACAAGAAATGTCGGCTGCAAAATTTCTATGCAGCCAAATATATATATATATATATACTTGGTCAGACTCCTTCACTAAACCCTGTCTCGCGCTTAAGCATCGCCAATTTTGTTCACACTTTCCTCGTGGTTAATGAATGTATAATGCGGGGCGACCAAAATAAAGAAAATAAAAATAAAGGTAAATGATCACGAGATCACATTTCTAGCCTTTCCATGTATCAAACTAGCTACTCGAGAAATATCGTTAGCCCGGCGAGCAGGATGCCTAAACGGTAATCTTAGTCAATTGCCAAGCCAAATCAACCGGTATTTAGAAACTGAATTCGAGGGAAATGGCCCATAAAAAAGCGGTCGAGTCGAATCATCATTATCATCATGCCCAGCCATACAAAAGCCAAAAGTGACTAATATTTTACTGCAATATAACTATTATATATATATTCAACCAAGAACTATGGTGCACACGTGGACCCCATCCTGGCAGACGAGTGGATTCTATACTACTCAAATCTGCCCACTTTTTTTCTTACTACAATCTGGTGCTGGATGAGAATACAGAGCTCTACTGGGCAAGCGAATTGAGGACGTACGAAAAGCGTGACTGAGCCAACGAAGTTGATGAAGCCTTATTTGTTTTTCTAACGAGGAGCCCTTATTGGCTGATCTAAAACTACGTCTAAGTATGTCACAGTTAGTTATTCGTTGTTGGTAACCGGCATTTGCTATACTTCTCAAACAACAATGGTCGAATGCCTGCAAGCACCTAAAATCATCAACTCTAAGAGGCCAAGTAAAACTGCGCGTACAGATGCATTGTAAATACGACCTTTAAGGCAGAGTTAAATATTCGCGTGCCTCCATAAATGACGAAGGTTCGAGAAAGCTACTCTAGCCTTCGCGATTCTTATTCTCACTTTGTCGGACATATTGCCTAAGTTATTGATAGAGCTCCCAAGATATTTGAACCTGTCGAATATGTCTAGATCTTCATTCTGCAGTCGCAGCGTTGGCACGAGTGGTGGGTGATCCTGTAAAATTATCTTAAATTTGGAGGGTGCGAATTTCATACTGAAAGACGGAACAACGTCAGCTAATCTACTCAAGGTGGCCTGAGCAGAATCTCGATTGTCGAATAATAGTACGATAACGTCTTCATAGCCAAGATCGACTAGTTTACCGCCTGGGAGAACCTGCTTCCTGAATGTGTGGAAGTGTTGTTCATAATAGCATCAATTAAAAAATTAAACGAAAACCACTGCTGGTTGTAAAGTTGTGCGATAATTCGTTGGAGACCTTAACTCGACCAGAAGTATTTGTGCAGAGAGCACGCTGTTCAAGAACTTGCATTAACGTAAAAATATTATTTTTACAACCTCGTCCTGAGCAGAATCCGGCAAGTTCTTGTCTAGTGTGTGATTAACTTGAAGTGCTAAGACGACTTAGGATAATCGAAGCATATAACCTAGCCACGAATGGAGTTAAGTTTATACCACGATAGTTATCTCCATATTATTAATGAGGATTACAACAGTAATCACTTTTAATGCAGCAATAAGTATAATGTTACCACGATATTTGGCTTGAATACTAGTATCACCGATTTGAGGATTAACATTATAATGAAACATTTCCACTCAGCTGAGATGGATTCCAATCTCGACATAGCGTTAACAATCTCGATAATGTTCTTATGAGACTCAATGTAAGACGTCCATTCCAGCATAATTTTATGCCTTCATAAGACTAAAAATCTTTGCCACATTATCCAAAGGAATTTCGACATTGAGCCAGTAGCAAGATTGAGTGTTTACATCAGTAAAAACCACGTTGTATTGAATGTGTGGCAGATTTAGAAGAATTTCAGTTCATAACGATATGCCTTTCATAAACTAGAAGCACTGTAGCCACTTGGCAGAATGGAAAATGCCAGAATCTCAATTGTATGTTCCCTAGCAATGTTAAGCCAGCATCGATCTTCATCCGTTACGCTGTTGGGAGCAAACATCTTACGTAACTTACGAACGTCAAAGCCCTTTCTTTAAAATTCTCGGTGGTTACTCCGCGTTGAGGAACGTTTGCACTCAGACTCAATTGTCGGGAGACAGACTTACGCTTCTCCAAGCTTATGCTTCATAGTTCTCTATAAGATTTACGGTCCACTGAGTGTTGTAGTCAAATGACCACCGGAACTACAGACATCTCTAAAAATTCTATATAGATAACTATTTGCATCAAGTATAACGAAACACGAGGGTAATTCGTGAGACTACATGAAATGTAATTTTAAACTGATTCGGGTGTTCAAAAAATTGCGAGGTAAGCTCTCGCGACCAGAACAGAAGACAATTATCATAATGTGGTCGATTTTGGTACAGTGACGTGATCACGTCTTATCTGTATTGTAAACATCTCTGTATCTGGGAGCAGAATACCGTCAGCGATGCTAGAAGATATAATTCACCACAATCTGATTAAGTTTAAAGAAATGAAATAAAGGCCAAATTGCATTGTCACGTTGGCTGTCGTATAGGGTTCATTTACCTAAATCTCCGTTACTTATGCAGTCACAACTTACCTTCATGTTGAAAACACGAGCAATTATAAAGGTTTTCGAACATCGCTCAAGACCAGTTACAACCTGTGATCAAATTTCATAGAATTCGTCCTTATATTGAGCCTACTCGCTAAGATTTAGTGCGTACGTGTTAGCTACACCAAGCACCAGTCGGCCAAGCTGTAACCTAACGTAGATGGAATGATAGTTAATAAATTTACAATCAAGTAAAGCCTTTATTCAAGTCGAGGATGCGAACTTGAGGTAAACACCAATCGCATTAGGCATATTTGTCAGTATAAATTAAGCACTGTATATGGTAGCAAAAGTAGTTAATTTACTAGCCAGATTTCCTCCTCATAGGGAACATATCGAGTACTTTAGAGATTTTTTCCGCAAAGAGGAATCGAACCGGGTCACGTTGGCTTCTAAGTCTGTTATTCTATACAAACACACACACACACACAGGAATATATATATATATATATATATATATATATATATAATTTCCATTAAACTTAGAATAATTTGAAATGACTGCTTTACGTTTACAATAGTTAATACTATCTCTGCTAACTAAACCAGCTCTAAATTGACCTGGTCAAGGTTGTCAGCATCGCGTCAACACTAATCCATGATTCATAACGATATAAATGTTGCCCAGACGTCTGCTTAATCTAAGTCACGCTATTCTAAACACTATCGACACTAAAATAATAAAGTCAGCCTTCTGTTGACAACATGCCATGATAACCCAGTCGACTCGGACGGCGGCTGTCACCATTTACCACGCTAGTATGCGCACGCTCCCAAAGGTAAGCCACTGACGACGTAACCTCATTAGGTTGCTCACATACTATAAACAAATGCACAGTGAAGGAACTGGTGCTTTTGACGGCCATCGAGTGCTATTGTGGAAAAGCCCTTTTTAGCCATACGACTCAATACACTAATATAGGTCACTGAGTCCGAGAGTGGTCTCCATTTCCCCACATATGCGCAGTCTGTCTAGTCATTGTAATTAGAAAATAATGCAATTTAGCATTGAGCCGTCAGGCGCCGAGTAGGAAACCCTTCTTTTAAAATCAAAAAGAAAAAAAAATCGATTAACGCTATCGATATTGTTTTCATTCACTAACATTATTTACTGCATGCCATTTAATGGTTCTGTTTAAGAGAAAACAAAATTTGAAAGTTATAATCTCACAAAATTTTTCTGTGTGGAAATTTCAAACCATAAATCTAAATAAGCCATGCGCATATAAAAAACAAATTGAAAACAGTCAAAAGTCGGACACCTATTGAAAACATCGCCACAGTGTTGTCTGTCCACATTCATGCCAGAATTAGAAAAAATCTGCTTTAGTGCCATAAAGAAGGCGTAAAAGACTTGCAATGGTAGTTTACAGTTTTGTCTGAAACGAGAACGCGAAAAATTTCAGGTAGTTGTTGTTAATCCGGTAGAAAATAACCGAAACGGACAAATAAAAGCACTCATTCGTCGAAACACGGCGCCATTTGTATTAGACAAATTCCCATGGTTTTTAGAAAAAATAAACAACGTCAAAGTGAAGCTATGGTCTAAAGTTATCGTAAAAACCAATGCAATTAATGAAGCGAGTAAAGTTTGATACACGTTTCTCCGCACTTTCGTTTACAAAGCTAAATATAGTGGTCAAACCCAGTAATCAATTAAAACAGCTCTCCACCTTTAACAAGTACACACACAAATAAATACATACATACAGACATGACAACAATTATAAATAAATAAACACCTACATACATGCATGAGTAAATTAAAACAAATAAGAGCATCTATTTTTGCAAGTATGTATTAGGTGTTGCGAACCTAGTAACAAATTAGTTATGTTATGACCATAAGGATAAACCAAAGGCAGCATAAACGGAAAGTATAATCTCATGCACATTCGTTTCGTGCTTACTTGCGACTCATCAGTAGGAGCCGGTATTACGCCCTTTAACCACTTTATATTTTGGTCAAGAATGTGGGATAATAGGACGGTACACATTCTTGACCAAAATATATAGTGGTTAAAGGGCGTAATACCGGCTCCTACTGATGAGTCGCCAGTAAGCACGAAACGAATGTGCATAATTCTAATTTGTTATTAGGTTCGCATCACCTAATACATACTTGCATATATATTTGTTCTCCGCAACAAACAGTATTTAGCATCTATTTTTCGCACAGTAAACTCCTGTGCAGCCTCAAGCCATAAGGTATTAATAATCAAGTCCATCCAATTGGACCACCGAAGGGTTTAAAAAGAGGTTCGTTCGTAACTAAAGCGTAAGGTATTCCACCAGTTAAATTAAAAATGAAATCATGTTCATAAATAAGATAAGTGATTTATCAATTAAATTTTACGAGTAATAACACAAATAGTTAAAAACTTATAATATGGCTTTATATGTATTTATAATCAAGATGATAATTATATTATTTAAAAAGCATCCATACTAATTTTGCATAAATTAACCAATCAGAATTAGCTTGCGGTTAATTTTTACCGTTAAACTCCATTCGAATCAGTTTCGACTCGACTCATATACTACGAGCGAACTAGTTGTAGAGAAATTTTTCAAACTGTCCATCTTCTGTAAATAGTCTGGAGAGCTCCAACATTAGTGTAGTAAACAAAACTGAAGGACAACTCGGTTTTAAGTCAAAAAGTTAACGTGTACGACTCAATTTAACAATAATTGATTGCACAGGTGGTGGTAACAATTCTTTAAATCAAGTTTGCCAGCTTCAAGTAAACACCAATCCCATTTTATTTAACCAGTCGTCGAACAACATAACAAAACTACCACCAGCTGCAACGCACTGACGCGTTTCGACCTTCCATGATCATCATCAGAGTACGACGGCAAACTGACTATCGAGGATCAAACCGCATTGTATATCTATGGAAATCAAATTTAGATATGCGGCTCTCACCTCTAGCAGTCTTGCATACATTGAACTTGACTGGAAATGTCGGCTGCACAATTTCTATGCAGTCACGAACATCAACTGTTTGCAGCTTTCGCCTCGTTATTCAGTTTGCCGCCATACTCTGATGATGATCATGGAAGGTCAAAACGCGTCAGTGCGTTGCGGCAGGCGGTAGTTTTGTTATGTTATTCGACGAATGGTTAAATACAATGAGAAAGGTGTACGACTCAACACAGTCGGTCAAACACTTCAGACCCTCTTTGTGTATAATGGCCATAATTCTGCTTCGATACCAGTGAAATAGCGTTGGATACTACCTCACTCCTTAATTTACCTCGGGAAAACAAATGTCAGCTAGGAAAATGATCATATCCAACCATCGAATCGAGTGGAACAGCATAATAAGGAGACTTTTATTCGCATCCTCCGTACAAAGTTTATGGCGACGTCAGTAGTACGATGGCTAAGACTAAGATGGTCATTCCGCGGGATTCAACGGCTTAGGACCACACAGGATGAAATATTTGGAGAACAAATAAGTGATATCAAGTCAATTTCGGAGAAGACAGGTAACCAATTATACTTTTAGCGTGCTCCGCATTTCGACAGCATCTCACATGACCTTCCTTTCAGCTCAATTCAGATGACACTTAGCGAAATAATTTCCACCATTAGATCTTTTAAGATACTTTTCTGTTCTAAAGAATGTAACTGAAAAACCTGATTTCTTTAAATGACTTACGTTTCAAAGGACACGAATTCGAAAGTTAAACAATCGATTAAACGGTGGTGTTATATTGATTAGATCACTAGTCCGAGCACCCAGTGATTCACAATCTAGTGATAGATCGATAAAAGTTCAGTCAATTTAGCCAAAATAAGCTTAATCCATTGCAAGTACGCTTCCAGTTTGGGCTTAAACAGTGAGACAATAGAGCGGTGAGTAACTGGTTCATGACCGAATGCCAGTCCAGTATACCACAGGCAATTTACTCAATAAAGCGAATCCATTATCTAGAAAATTGATTATTTCTAAAACCTAAGGCTGCTTGAAGTGTAAGTTCAATGAAAAATCAAAACTCGTATTGCATTTTTCAGCAAATGTGCGCTGTCCTCCGAAAACCTGATACCAAAAAGTGAAAAATAAGACAAGACACCAAAACATAATTTTGCTGAAGAAAAGCTTAAACAAAATTCTAACTACCGCATTAACCTAGTCGAAACGCCAAATATAGCGTTTAATAATACTCTGTCCCTTTATTTAAATATATTTGTCAGTATAAATTAAGTGTTTATTATTGTGTGAAAGGAGCAATTCATCCAGTAGAACGGTTTCGTTCTTATTGGGAATTCATCACGTACTATCCAGAATTTGCCGCGAAGAGGGCAAATTCTAGACAGTACGCGATGACTTCCAAATATGAACGAAACGGGTCTACTGGATGAATTTCCTTTTCTACACTATACAATTCTTGGTTTATACTGACATATGTAAGTAATTAATTGGTCAGGTGCTGATGTCAAGATCGCAACCTTGAATATAATTATTTTTATCCCCACCCACGCAGCAAATGTTTGTTTTATTATATAAATGTTCATTTCAATACCACTTCCCCATGTAGTGTGGTGTCTGTTCAGTAATGACAGATCGGGGATGGTTAGTTGGAACTTTGGGTCTAAATGGATGCCATACGAGCTCCGCCTAAAAGAAAAAAGACTAACGAATATATATTAGTTAGTATATAACTGAAAATTGTGTGCAATGTGCGGCAGGGTGGCTCAATATTTAGAGCAACATATTTCGAAGCAGACGTGCCCTGGTTCGAGCCCTGTCCGCGGCAAATTCTGGAAAGTACGTGATGAGTTCCCAATAAGGACGAAACCGGTCTACTGGATGAATTGCCTTTCGGCACTCTACAAAACTTAGTTTATTCTGACAAATGTATGTACATAATTGGTCAGATGTTTATACCAAGATTGCAATCTCGATAAAAAGTAATTACTATCACCGCCCGTGCGAAAAACATTCGTTTGAAATACCTACATAGTTGTCGTTAGAAGCACGTAGAATTCAGCAAAACAGCCCAGCATGAATGTCAAAAAAATCCGTCACATCAAAAGGCAATTCGACAGACCAGAAATCGGCAAACTTAAAAAGAGCAATTATGCAAAAAATAAAATTCTATCTGCGCAAAAATCACCTAGAGCATTATTAGTAATTAAAAGAAATATCTTTTAGTAAGGATGTATTTGTTTTATTCTGCTCAATTCCCAAACATGTTAGGTCACACCTAAACATGCCAACGCATATGGTAAGATTAAAACTATTACTTTAACGTGCGCAAACGTGAAATAAAATACAGACGACTGGAATTTCATTTTGTTGGCTGTATGTAGCAGTTATATATATATATATATATATATATATATATATATATATATATACAGAAATGCGAAGCATGCTTTTGCAGTGAAACGTCGGTTAATTATTATGAGACTACCCAGTCAGAAGTATAATTGCGACGGTTAAATTAAATAGCACGCTTGCTTGATTAGTTTGCTCCTAAAATACTTGGTGAATCGTAGACCGATAAGGGATACCGACAGACGTGTCCGAAGTATTTCCAACAAACAGATGAACTGTGAGCAATCATGTGTTAGTCACAGTGTTGAATAGATAGCAATACCTTTATTATCGAGTTAAAAAAACCCGGAAAAGCAAGTCGGGCTGCAAATGGTGCGTTTTGCTAACATACTCTGCGCGTACGCGTGAAACGCCCTTTCCATTCTTTTTTTAAATATGTTCGCCAAATGTATGTGTGAACGCACAAAATTAATTAATGGAGGAATGATAATATTAGTGTATGAAAAGAATGATCACAGGTCAGATAGTGTAACGATCACCAACATATAAGCACCCGACCCATTTATTATTTATATATGGCAGTATAAAGAAAGAATTTTATAGCGTAGAAAAGGCAATTCATCTGGTAGACCGGTTTCGTCCTTATTGGGAACTCATCATGTACTGGCCAGAAATTGCCGCGAACAGGGCTCGAACCTGGGCATCTCTGCATCGGAATCTGGTGCTCTAACCACTGATCCACTCTGCCGCACTCTACACTACACACAATTTTCAGTTATATACTAACTAATGTACCTTGGTTAGTCTATTGTTCCTTTAGGTGGAGCTCATATGGCGTTCATTTAGAATGAACGTTTACATAATTAAATGAACATTGGTTGCGACGGCTGTGATGACAATTACTATAATCAAGGTTGCGAACTTGATATAAACACCGGTCTACCAGTTGAATTACCTTTTCTACACTATACAATTGGAACCAGCCATCATGCGCATAACCACTAAATCCGGGCTATCCAATTTACTATTTTGGTTAGTACCCCTTCACGCCGCTGAGTCACGGGATATTGCTCGGTTAGGTTCGCGTCATTGCCAGCTAACTTTAAGGACGCATCAATCAGGGAGCGAAATTTACAAACTGAACAATTTCTTCTAGCCACTCATCAACGTTGCTTCGTCGTTGCCTCGAGTAAACTAACGCCGTTTTCGTAGGCTCGGTCATCACCCGAGTAGGCTGCCTATACATGTCGTTCGTCAGACTATCGGCGTAACTCCGGTGTATAGCTGGATTCGTATTACAATTATACCGGCTATCTCGATCAATATTTTTAACCCTTAATCACATTGCACCGTATGCTAATTACACCAGCCACACGTGGATGTACGATAATCTACAATAATCTAGCCACAAATAGGGCCCAGTGCATAAGTTTAGTTAACCCTGCCCTATCCGCATAGGCTCACCTGGAACCCACTATGAGCGAAACTTAGTTCGCATTTAACTTATGCATGCGTGTGTCTGTGCATTTTCCTTGCTCCAATCTGTTAAAAACTGATTAATGAGAACTAAGTCGATTTTGAAAGAAAAAAAGGCAAATATTTAAACACAACGCCTTTATCCTCAACACGAACAGTGGAGTCGTTACTGTAACTCTCGGTCTAAATGCCAGCAGCAAAACTCATTTTAACATACAACAGAAAATACGCATATTGAGTTGCAGTTTTGGTCAAGATTGGAAATAAAAACGAATAGCTGCAAAAATTGACAAAGTAAACTAATGCAAACAGAGCGACAATCCAATTGTATTTGGGAACGCTGATAAACTGCTGCAGGCAATATTGCATAATTCAAAGTAGGTCAATAAAACGTTACTCTTTCTAGTCACGTTGTTGACCCAAGAATGCCACTCTTATAAGTGATTTTTTAGAGGTCAGTAAATAGAAAACAGAGTCAATAAAGGTAAAAAAAATACTATTTACAGAGAAAATAAGAAATTGAAAACAAGAAGTTCTATGCAGCGTTGAAGAAAAGAAAGAAATAGCGCTCTGGATACCTCAAAATTGGATTAAAACAAAGCACGATAATACTATAGGAATTAAAATAAATATAAGTAGATCTGTCTTGTATGAGGATAACACATCTGTCACAGGTTGTTTTTTCCAGTGAGTATGGCGTCAGCCCTGAAGATGGGACTGGAAATTAGGTCCCGAAAATTTGGGGGGAAAAAGAGTGGAAAATCTTGTTCTAACGTCGTTTTCAGACAAGCAGCTGACGGAGGGCTTCAAAATGAAGGGACAAGTGAGAGCCAATCAATCAAGGACAATAATCGTTGCACCTGGAAATTTACAGGATTCAATTGTCCCGCACAAGAAAAATGCGGTCAAATCCACAACAAGAAAGACAGCACTGTGAAACAAAACTCAACATTTAAGTTTTACTTTAATCACGATAATGTGTTACAACAGTTGCGCGAGCGGTAATATTGATAAATTGGTTGACTTTATTAAAGCAATTCCCAATCTGGCGCTATGCCCAACTATGTGCATAGTGGAAATGTTATTCCCAGCTAATTAACAACGTGAAAATAGACCCGAAGGTAGGAAAGACAAATACACACGTATGCCGAAGATCTAATTCGTACACACCGAAGGCCACGAATGAGTCTGAGGCTGTGTCTGAATCGAACTGAACCACATAACTGGATGCGTTCCGAGCCTGCAAAGAAAAGTGGGAGTGAACCGTGTAGGAAGTGTTAAGTACACTGTTCCGGTAATAAGAAAGAGGATTCACCAGTTTTCTTTCTTCCATATTTACCTGGCGATGGTGCAGGTTTGCCCCACCTAGAATGGCGAACATCAGCGAAACCGACCATAAAAGTGTAGTCGTTTTATTTTAAGAAATTTGGATAATTGAATCAATTCATATTTGGTTTTGTAAAAAATGAAGACACAGAAGCGAACATCAAGGGCTGGCCTAAAATCCGACTGAAAAATATCATTGAACGAACCAAATGGTAAAAATATTCGCATTAAATACACATATTTATTTACATAATTCAATGTTGGTAAGACTATTAATTACACATGAATTGATCTAGGTATGTATGTATGTATGCATGTATTTATGAATATATGTAAGTATGCATGTATGCATATATGGAAAATGTGCGTATGTGTGTATGTGTGAGTAAGTATATAATGATTTTTGTATGTATGCAGGTATGTGTGTTTTGTATATGTGTGGCATACTAATGTTTGCATGTATTTATGTATGTATTTATCTATGTATGTATGTATGCATGCATGTATGCATTTATGCATGCACGCATGTATATATATATATGTAAGTATATGTGTGTATGTATGAGTGTATGGCATATGTATTGTGCATGTACGTTAATACGTGTATATATATATATATATATATATATATATATATATATATATATATATATATATATATATAAAGCTGAATAATTTATTCCGTGTTATGTGGCTTTGTGCTGTAATAGAAACTTCCACCTTAGCGCCGTATTATCATAAATTAATCTTATGCTGCACGATAGACTGCACATTAGACACATTCCCTTATTAAAACTGGAATCACAATTGCGTTCTATGACATACCGACTAAACCCAGCGATAAATTCCGCGTTATGGTTTGAGAATGGCTGCATGTGCAGCTAAAAGAAGATTCGAATCCCGGAAGCCACCTGAATATGAGCTGGAAATGTCAAACACGTCACTTAAATCAATAACAATAAAATTACTAATTCGAATGGAAAAGTAATTGAATAGATGGCCATGTAACCTGCAGTAACGCAACAGGTAGTTAAACCCACCATGCTTGTTTATTTAAAAATAATATTTCACAAAAACGAAGCTGACTGTGCGCCCTCAACTTAACAAGCCACGAGTAACAGCAGGATTACACCAACTGCGAGTTAGATGGAGGTGTAAATAAGTATACAGGTTAAATAAATGCACGGAGAAACGTTTTCCGAGGTAAGTCGAATAAAGTCAAGAAGATACGTACAACGCTTTTCTAGCAAGTCAGTGAATTCACACAATTAAAACAGGCAATCAGGTAAAACTTTGATATTGATAAAAGATGAAACGGATCATACATGGGGTATATAGCCATAATTGACTGCCTGTATGGTGATAAAATTTGATTAAATCAAGCCCGATAAATGAAAATAAAAGTATTCTTAAGTCAGCTTGACGTCCCAGGTAGCATGGTTTACGTCAGTCAGACATACTGACGTTTGTCGACGTTCTATTGTGATCATCTAAGCGTGACGGAAACAAGTATACACATACCGTACGATATTATCCCCATAAGTAAAGATTTCCCCTAACCAATCAAATAATTGAGCAATGCTAAAATGCATCATCACGTGTAACGGAAGTGAGTTTTGAGACCGATTTTAAACAAAACATGTATTGATATGCATTAAGAATGAGAAAAAAACTATTTAAGTGGGATTATTTGGCGGTAATTGAACCCAATGTAGCCTTTTTGAGCGCACTTAGGGTTTTCGCGTTTTTATTGCTTTTTAACGGAGTGCTAAAGAAAGAAGATTCAGATTTACAGTCTGTGTGATAAATAGATAAAACAAATTTAGCCAGAATTTGAACTAAAATTCGCAGATATACGAAGAAAATAAGAAATAAAATAATTTACAAAATTAAAAAATCTTTGATTGCGCAAGTGGTGATAACAATTCTTTAAATTAAGTTTACGAGCTTCAGGTAAAAACGAATAGCATGGTATTTAGCCAGTCGTCGAACAACATAACAAAACGACCGTCAGCTACACGTAATAACGCGCTACCACCTTCCACGATCATTATCAGAGTACGACGGCAAACTGACTAGCGTGGATCAAACCGCAATACATACATATGGAAAGCAAAATTAGGTATGCGACTCTCACATCTAGTAGTTTCGCATACAGCTTTCTCCACACACAGACACACACACCCACACAAACAGGCATATATATATATATATATATATATATATATATATATATATATATATATATATATATATATAATACAATTAAACAATCAGTGATTGTGCGGATGGTGGTACCAATTCTTTAAATCAAGTTTGCGAGATTGAAGTCAACATCAATCACATTGCATTTAACCATTCGTCGAACAACATAGCAAAACTGCCGCCAGTCGCAACGCACTAACACCTTTCGACCTTCCATGATCATCATCAGAGTACAACGGCAAACGGACTAGCGAGGGTCAAATCGCAATGCCTATATATGGGAAGCAAGAGTAGACATTCGGCATTCACCTCTAGTTGTCTTTTACAAGACTGGAAATGTCGGCTGCACAAAAAATACACAAGGTAATGGTTTCAAATGTGTTGAATAAGTCACCGATCTGCACACTTCGCCTATCGGCTAAACATGACAAGTGTATTCGTAATTCGATGCTAATCATAAAGAATAAAGAAGTTTTAAAATTAATCAAAAACATCAGTAAAAATGATAGACATGCTTAGACAGAAAAAGTGCGACAAACCATTGAAAAAGTAGTCATCGCAGTTGTGACTGCAATTTAAAACATCAGCTACACAAGTACGCTAGACCACAGTTAAAGAGTTTTGAGCATCAGCCCAGTGTATCTGACTAGGTTGTTTCATAAAACATGGAAAACTTATGTAAAACAATAGCTGAATATTTAGAAATTTGTTGGATTTAGACCATCATACTCCTGTTGACTTCAACCCAACATTTCATTTTAAGAAAATTATGCGCAAGCAGCTTTTGAAAATATTTACGATTCCCTCATGAGTTCTTTTATTTATTTATTATTTAAAATAACAGAAAACAATTAATTTTAAACGGACAAACTCACAAAAGAGACTTTATTATAGTTAATTGCTCAAAAAACCGAGCCCCAATCGAAATAAGTAACTTGATAAGTCCTGATGTTCAGGATTATCAGACCACATATGACCAACGCAGTCGAAACGCGTGTACGAACGGAATTAAGACGTTAGCTTATATTAGCTTTAGTACCCAATTTTCTGTCATAGCTTGAAATAAGATGTTGCTGAGTATACAAAGCCTAACACAAATTATTTGTCGTAATTACAGCTGTCATTTTATAACGCATTTAAATAGACGAAGAATAAAAAAAAGTAAATGCACTTCGCGGCAGGGTGGCTCAGTGGTTAGAGCACAGGATTCCGAAGCAGATGTGCCCAGGTTCGAGCCTTGTCCAAGGCAAGTTGTGGCCAGTAAGTGATGAGTTCTCTAAAATTACGAAATCGGTATAGTGCATGAATTACCTTTTCTGCACTATACATTTCTTAGTTTATACTAGAAAATATCTGCACTTAAAGGGTCAGGTGTTTACATAAAGTGCGAAAACTTTATTATAGTAACTGTTATCAATAAATAACAGTTAAATACTGTTTGTTGCGGAGAACTAATATATATGCAGGTATGTATTAGGCGTTGCGAACCTAGTAACAAATTAGTTCAGTTGTGACCAGTAAGCGCGAAACAAATGTGCATGAGATTATACTTTCTGTTCATGCTGATAAAATTTCTTTTATTTTTGCACATGGAAGGAGTACCAGAAATTGTATTAGGGCTCGCAATCCAATATATATATATATATATATATATATATATATATATATATATATATATATATATATATAATGGATTCGCTGTGACAAACTGTCAATAATGCTAAATCCAAGTTTGCGAGCTTAGTAAGCACCAACCCCATTGTATTTAACCAGTCTTCGAGGAGCTGGTTAAATACAATGAGATTGTTAAACTCTGCAAACAATTCAAAGCGTATTACCACCACACGCGCAATCAATTATTGTTTAAAACTGTCTATAATTATTGTTAGTAATAGTTCACTAGATTCGTTGATAACGTGTGCGGATATCACTCAAAATTGACGCTAGTTTAGGTATTGTATTTTGATATCAAGTTGACTAATATGCATCTCTAAACGAAACTTATCAATGTTAAATGTGCAATAGTTTGTTATGTAGATAGACAGCGTGTGTGTGTGTGCGTGAAGAGAGATAAAGTAGAAGTGTGCAAAAAGTTACGTGTCAAACTTACCAAATTAAAATCAAGGTTGCGGTCTTGATATAAACACCTGACCCATTAATTACTTACATATGTCAGTATAAACTAAGAATTGTATAGTGTAGAAAGGCAATTCATCCAGTAGACCGGTTTCGTCCTTATTGGGAACTCATCAAGTACTGGCCAGAATTTGCCGCGGACAGGATACGAACCTGGGCACGTCTGCTTCGGAATCTGGTGCTCTAGCCACTGAGCTATCCTGCCGCACACTACACTACACACAATTTTCAGTTATATACTAACTAATGTAACTTGGTTAGTCAATTTTTCCTTTAGGTGGAGCTCATATGGCATCCATTTAGACCCAAAGTTTCAACTAACCATGCCCAATCTCTCATTACTGAACAGACACCACATTACATGGGGAAATGGTATTGAAATGAACATTTATATAATTAAACGAACATTGGTTGCGCGGGTGGTGACAACAATTATTATAATCAAGGTTGCGGTCTTGATATAAACACCTGACCCATTAATTACTTACATATGTCAGTATAAACTAAGAATTGTATAGTGTAGTGTGAATTGCCTTTTCTACACTATACAATTCTTAGTTTATACTGACATATGTAAGTAATTAATGGGTCAGATTTATATATCAAGACCGCAACCTTGATTATAATAATTGTTATCACCACCCGCGCAACCAATGTTCGTTTAATTACCAAATTAAGCTCACGATAACCTTTTGCGCAGGTCAATTCATCTCAATAAAAGAAAAATCTTAATCATATTCTGCCAAACCTTAAAAGTCACTATCGATAAGCTCGACGCACACATCGAATGGATTGTACTTTGATTAGCGATGAATATGGTAAATCCTCTGAGTTCCATACGAATTACTGTGTAAAGCTATCTGTTGCTGCGTACAATTCGAATAAAAAATGAAAAAGATGTTTTACCCATTCTTACAGTTTATTCACGAATGCGAATTTTCCTTTGGGTAATAATAATATATATTAGATCTCCGCAACAAACCGTATTCAACTGTTAAATAATGAACACATTCGATAATATGGCAATAATAGTACAATAAAGTTTGAATGAGGAAACATATTCAGTGCTTTCAGAATTTTTTGCCATAAAAAAGCGTTAACCTTAATGAAATCGATAGTAATTAAAAGGCTAAATTATGCAGATTCAAACAAAGCAGGACAATCTGAGAGTAAAGTTAATTCCCCACTTAATTAATGCAAGAATAATTTAAAGTATGAAAGACAAAGTGGTCAATATACCGCTACATCGGCAAAATATAACAAAAAAATACAAACCATAGTTTAAGCACAACGGGCAAATACGATATAGATATCAAGGATGCTTGGTAAATTGAATAAAAGGAACCAGTTAATTAAAACCAAATATGTAGAACATAATATGCACAGATATATGCAAAAATGCGCGGATAAATAAACGAACAAATACTTACTTAAATAACTGCATACAAGCATGCATAGTTACACTAACACATAAAAACAAACATACGTGCAAACGAACATACAAGTACATATAAATACATACATTGGCAGATAATACACACATAAAATACATTCATGAATATACACAGGCGTACATGTATACATATATACATACAAACACACATACATACATAAATACATACATACATACATACATACAAACATACATACATACACACATACATACATACATACATACATACATACATACATACATACATACACATACATACATACATACATACATACATACATACATACATACATACATACATACATACATACATACATACATACATACATACATACATACATACATACATATATATACACATACATACATACATATATACATACATACATACATGCATACATACATACATACATACATACATACATACATACATACATACATACATATATAAATACAAAAAAACATACATAAATACACTCATACATACATACATGTATACGCATACAAACGTAAGCACATACATTCATAACTATATGCATGCATTGATACGTACGTATATAAATAGATACATACATATATGCACATATACATACATATATACATGCATGCACACATTTATGCACACGTACATACATAGATAAGTGCATAAATTTTTACATATTTGCATGTATACATGCACACATATTGAGAAAGAAAGAAAATTGTGAGCCTAAACAAGCAACAGGTAATAAATAGCAATACAGCAAAATGCGACCACACGTTAGACCAGCGAAAACATGCTTTTTTTGCAAAAGCTGGAAAATAACAAGTGGCAGCTACACAAACCAAATCATTATCATCATAAAAAACGCCAAAAACAACTAGAAACGCCAATAATGCTACAAGTTACACATCCTGCTGTTACCATTGGGTCTAAACACGTCATGAATAAAAACGAAATGAAGACCGTCGTACTCTGATGATGATCATGGAAGGTCGAAATGCGTCAGTGCGTTGCGGCTGGCGGTAGTTTTGTTATGTTGTTCGACGGCTGGTTAAAATCAATTGGATTGGTGTTAAATTGTATTTCGCTACTATGATTTATATGTGGCGAACAGCTGCGAACAGTTAATGTTCGTGACTGCATAGAAGATTGTGCAGCCGACATTTCCAGTCAAGTTCAATGTACTGCAAGACGTGCTAGAGGTGAGAGCAACATATCGTAAATTTCGACTTTCCATACTCAGTATTCAATGCGGTTTGGAGTCCTTGATAGTGCGGGAGTTTGCCGTCGTACTCCGTGATGATCATCATGGCAAGGTGGAAACGTGTCAGTCGCGCTTGCGGCCTGGCGCATGAAAACTAGTCTGATTATGCAATATATAAACAGTTTATTTCGCAGGTTTTGACTTACTAACGAATATCCAACCTCAGTATATAGCACAAGTACTAGAAATCAAAAATACAATCGATTGACGGTATTTTATCTCAAGTTCGCAAACTTGATTTACAGAATGGGTCTGATTTTCAGTTTTTATTTAATTTACTTGCAGAAGTGGTACAATTGCCGTGAATTCCGTGTCGATTTATATTCGCGTATGAGTTTTCTCACTGTATAACAAAGTTATATTTGAGATCTAGTTATTACTGTATCGAACGGTTGAGAGCATATCCTCGGCCGTATCGCTTTGTTCATGAGTTATGCTTTGCCGTTTTGGCTACAAAGCAAGATGTGCAGATTGCAACGCTAATTGCTTATCTTATGAATGTCTGTTGACAGTCGGGTTTAATTATTGTTGATTTTGGTCCAATGTCGCCTGAATACACTAATATTGTTGTCGGTTTATGGGATTCGTAGCCAGTCTAGTAAAATATCATGCTGGTGGAAATTATGAATGTTTAAGCCGGATTATTTCTGCTTAGTACAGAGGGTTGTCCATATTCATAATGCTCCTTTTGATTCTACTTTGTGTAAGCTGAGAAATTTGATCGATTTGCCGTGTGCCCCGTTGCAAGCATATGCTCTAAATTAGCTGAATTTCCTGACGGTTCCATGCCTGAGTTAATCAACTTCCTTGATAAATGTATGTGGATTCTGCTGATCAGTTACATTTTCGTGCATCGCATATATATTTATATATATATATATATATATATATATATATATATGTTACTACACATGTATTTGATATTGGAAAATGCGCAACAGCGTTGTAACCAGGGCGACAAAACACAACTCATGAACAATGTGGAACGACAGACAGCATACGAGAGAAAATAACATTCACACACGAAATAACTAAAAAGCTAAATCCTACTCACAATTCAATCTACCGATAGAAGAATAAACAGATCACAGAAGGAATGATTCTCTCTCTCTCTCACGCACACATACACACACACACCTAAATACGCTCAGAAATCAACACGAAATTAACTACAGATGGTTTTACGACTGCGTTGCCAATACGATCGATTGGTTTTTTGAGACTGGTCTAATGGGTGTTTGGGCTTGTCTGGATGCTAGTTAAATGCTGATAGGTTAAGTGAATCGTGGGCAATCGATTCAACCATCACGTAGAGTAAACCTTTTTTTAGACTGGGTGTCTGTTGTTTCATATAGACGGCTTTGCATATGTAAAATAAAATTTTTGGACATCGCTTTGTGTAGAACTGAGAAATTCGTCAAATTGTTTGGGTGCCCCATTTCAAATATGATTTTCCTGGCGATGTCATGCATATTTAAATCAATTTTCGCGATTAACGCTGATTGCATTCGATGGATCAGTAGCTATTTCGCGTGTACAGTGTGTAAGTTACCGCACGTACATGAAAATTTGTAGACTATGAAGGATTTGAAGGGAATTGGCAATTGATCCTTGGCATCCAATCTCACGAGTCTCTGTTTGCTGAATGTGACGTTTAATTTCTCACTTTAAACATATGGGATGCCGATTATATAAAACAATAAGCATCAGGTCTAAGCATTCAAACGACCTACCGACATAATATTTTACTCGACTGGGCACGAATCGCAAAATTCCAAAAAAAAATTACGATCATTAAAGCATATCAAGATACTCATTTGACCCGCCTACACAAAAAATTAAATCAGACTCATTAAATCAATTTTGCGAGCTTGAAGTAAACACCAATACCATTGTATTTAACCAATCGTCGAACAACATAACAACACTACCGCCAGTATTTTTGTTATGTTGTTCGACGACTGGTTCAATACAATGGGATTGGTGTTTACTTGAAGCTCGAAAACTTGATTTAAAGAATTGTTACCACCACCCACGCAATCATTTATTGTTTAATTAAATCGGTAACAGAAATTGCACAACACCATGAGCGATTTAAACTGTTAGCTTAAAAAAACGCGATGTTACCAAGGCGACAAAATGAAGCTTAAGAACATGGCGGCACAAAAACCAACAAATGGGGGGGGGAATATTCGTATACGTAATAGCCAACATATCTGTTCAAAAATCAATCTGTCAATACATAAGTAACCCGATCTCAAGCATCACTCTGTAGTACGATGAGAAAGATCCCTACACACACAAACCCATGTACGCATATGCGCTCACAAATCAACCTGTAATAAACCATCAACAAGAAATAGAAGTGAAACTGAGAATTAGAATAATTGCCACCCGCTTAATCAAATTAACACCTGGGATGTATACAAGTGAAGAATTGAAGGATTGTTTAGTGTTCTCATAATAAATCAGCGTAATCCCGGCTCCTACTGATGAGTTGTCAGTAAGCACGAAACGAATGTGCACGAGATTGTACGTTCCGTTCGTGCTGTTTTTGGTTTATCCTTCCGGTCCCATTTGAGCTAATTTGCTACTAAGTGCGCAACACCTAATAAACAATTATCCGCTTTGTTATTCTACACATAAAAAGTTTACCTTGTCATATTCGAAGGCAATGTATATATATATATATATATATATATATATATATGTGTGTGTATATATATGTGTGTATATATAAGAAAAACAAATGAATAATAAAGTTGATACTGGTCATTTATTTCAAGTCTACTAAATTTCACTTTACAATATTTCATTTATATACATCCTGGGTTCTCATTTTATATAATAATCATGGAATATTATATATATATATATATATATATATATATATATTCATATACATATACATATACATGTGTGTATATATAAGTAAGAAGTGAACACGTACGACATTCGTATTGGAGGCCATCAAATGTACCCAATATAGCTGTCAAACCCGCCCGCTTTATAATAATTTGACTGAAATCCAATTTTATTAGTTACGATTATTTGGCATACCATTACTTTGAACCATGATTAAGTTGTTCAAAAACTATATTCTTCGTTATACGACAGGTTCATAAGAACCGTAGCTAATCGTTTGTTTAGTCCAGCACATTGTTGCCTATTAAACTGTTTATAAAATATAACTTTTGGTTCTCGACCTGTGATTATCTTTAATTCAATTATTGCCATCATTTTGTTCAGAAAAGGTTAAACTGTTTTTTTCCGGCTTTTGTAATTAAATTAGCTCTGAAGCAATAAACTATGAATCGCAAAATGGCGATCATAACATAGATAGTTACATCGCCTAACACCAGGTAATATCAAAAATAACTCAAGAAATATGTTAAATAAGACATGAATGTAGTTTTTGAAGTTAATATTTTGCGGTGTGTCAGCTTTCAGGTTCTCAATGCCGCGTTTTGCGTACGCGGGTAATAGCTGTACACGGGCAGTTACACAAAGATCCGATTTTTCACAATTTCCAATTTTGTTTTGTCTTTGATCGGGTTGACTTGTTTTTACTTCAACTGGAAATGCGGTTCTATCACATCTTTGTTTACTGGCGACGTTTCGGTGCTTACTTTCCAGCACCATTATCAGGCAACACAACACTGATCACAATAGCAGATTTAAGCAAATGTGGTAACCTCGTTCCAAAACCATTCTATTTATATATATTTGACTCAACACTATTTTAATCATAGAATTTGTCTCAGTAACTAAACTCAATATATAACTATTTATAATTAGCAGACCAATCATTACCTCACCTATACATCATCTCATCTCGTATGCAGAATATTTTAGGGGAGAGAGACAGTATCGAACCTTTTGTTAGTGGAAATTGTGAAAAATCGGATCTTTGTCTGTAACTGCCCGTGTACAGCTATTACCCGCGTACGCAAAACGCGGCATTGAGAACCCGAATGCTTACACACCGCAAAATATTAACTTCAAAAACTACTTGAGGATCAAATATGATGCGACAGTGGTCACACTTATGAATCAGTACAAGCGGAAGAAGATGCAGATTGTTAGGCAAGTGGAAAATCCCTCGTTCCTTAATAAATGTTTAAAATTTAATGTTATACCGAAATGTTTTAGATTTAAACTTTCATTCGTTAGCGATAAAGTAGGAAATACTCTTAAGCATGAGCTTTGTTTACATTTTAAAAAATATCGATTAATAAACTAAACAAACGTAAATTTGAACTGATTAAGAGAGACAAGAAATAAGGTCCATATTACTGGCGAGGATTATGTATGTTGGTTCAAACATATTGAGATTTAAATACTGTTATGTTGCGAAGACCTATGCTGTAATACAGAAGAGTATGTATTGGGTTTTGCGAACCTAGTAACAAAATTAGTTCAGATGTGACCAGAAGGGATAAACCAAGGCAGCATGAACGGAAAGTATAATCTCATGCACATTCGTTTCGGTAGCTACTGGCGACTCATCAGTAGGGAGCCGGTATTACACTCCCTTTAACCACTATATATTTGGTAGAAGAATGAGTCGCCAGTAAGCACGAAACGAATGTGCATGAGATTATACTTTCCGTTCATGCTGCCTTTGGTTTATCCTTCTGGTCACAACTGAACTAATTTGTTACTAGGTTCGCAAAACCTAATACATACTTGCATATATATTAGTTCTTCGCAACAAACAGTATTTAACTGGAATATATTGAATTGAATGATGTCATGCTTACCGCGAAATGTGATAACTGATATCGATGAAGGCCAGAGTGTATGGTTTATCTGGAGTAACAGGTGTTCGGAAATTGTTGTAATTCTCAATTTGGATGAACTATAGCATAAATTTGTATCCATCAGGTTGGAATCATGTACCGACTCGGAAACCATAGTGTTAGTATCCGGTACTCATCGATTTCAAAAAAAGTTATCAGTTACTAACACAATAGCCATAGTGTTAGTATCCTTTACAGACTCAGTATATATATTATATAGTGTGAGTTAGCATTGAAGTCGTATTGTCGTTGACTTTAGATTATGTTAGCTTCACTATTACAGGTTTACACATTCGTCTAGGAGATTGTACCGTCCTATTATTCCACATTCTTCTACCAAATATATAGTGGTTAAAGGGCGTAATACCGGCTCCTACTGATGAGTCGCCAGTAAGCACGAAACGAATGTGCATGAGATTATACTTTCCGTTCATGCTGCCTTTGGTTTATCCTTCTGGTCACAACTGGACTAATTTGTTACTAGGTTCGCAAAACCTAATACATACTTGCATATTGAAGATTTCACAGACAAAACGAGGGATAATGAAATTAAAAAAATTAGACAAAGGCACGAAAAAAACTAGCAAAATTGGGAATTAATTGCCCTTTGAGAAATAAGAGAATTGATGGGGTCATGTCCAAACGTTTGGTTAATTTATCTAAAATGGATCTCAAGGAAGACCAAAAACAAATTCTTAATCTTGGACTTAATACTGCGATCCCTATCGATTACGTACCTAGGAATGAGATAATTACAGAAACAGTAAAGACTGCCCAGTTTCTCCCAGACAAAGATAAGACTAGGTTTGAATTGGATGTGTCCAAAGCGGTGTTAGAGCACAAAGAGGTGAGATGCAAGCAGAGTTATGATCTAAAACACTTAAGAACAGAATTATTATCCAATAAAGTAATATGCCTCAAGGCAGATAAAGGTGGTGCAACGGTACTTATGAACCGGTCAGATTATGAATTGAAAGTGTATGAACAATTAAATAATTTAGAGGTTTATAATAAAATAAATAAAGATCCATCTGATAAGTTACAAGGACAAGTTAAGACTATAATTAATAGAATGATTGAGTCGAAGGAATTAGAACCAGGACTTGGGAATTCATTAATACAACGTGACACAGTCCCTCCGAGAGTTTATGGTCTAGTGAAGATTCATAAACAGGGGAATCCACTTAGATTAATCGTTAATGTACAAAACTCACCAACGTATAGATTGTCGAAATTTCTATGCAACAGAATTAGAAAATATACTTATTTCTTAGATTATACTTTAAAAAATACTTATCATTTTATTGACATTATTAGTAGATATAACTTGAATGATAATGATAGAATGGCTAGCCTGGACGTTGTATCGATGTATACTAATGTCCCGGTACAAGCAGCATTAGAAAGTGTGAAGCGTTGTTTAACAGAGTTCCCAGAGATAATAGAAGGTAGTAAAATGATGTTAAGTAGTATTATGGAAATCTTAAATATTTGTATGTCCTCCACCTACTTTAGGTTCAGAAATGAATTTTATAAACAGGTTAAAGGTGTCCCTATGGGACAACCACTATCAGTCCCGGTTGCTAATATTTTTATGCACTATTTTGAAAAAATCTGTTGTTAAAATCTCCTCTTAAGCCAAACTTGTATGTAAGATTCCTGGATGATATGTTTATAATTTGGAATCATGGGGATAATGAGTTAAATAAATTCCTCGAATTAGCCAACCAATTAGGTGAATTAAAGTTTACATTGGAAAAAGAGAATAATGATGAATTACCCTTTTTGGATGTGAAAATAAAACGGAATGGTTCCAGATTGGAAAGAGATATCTTTAGAAAAGAGGTTTATTCAGGACTACTTCTTAATTTCTTATCAAATCACCCATATGGAATGAAAATAGGCATTCTTAAATCCATGATATTAAGAGTCTTAGAATAGTGGATATAGAAAATAGAGATAAGGAAATGAGGAGATTAAAAGAAATATTCAAACTTAATAGCTATCCGTCAAGTATAATAGATAGATTAATAGATGAGATGTTACAGAGATTTAACAATAATATAATAAACAAAGTAAAGAAGGAAACGGAACCGGATAAGCACAAAATTATGGTATTACCTAATTCTAAACTGAGCAGGAAAATTAGAATAATAGCAGCTAAATACAATATTAAAGCAGTTTTAAGACAATCGCTTACTATAGGCAATAAACTACCTAACCAAAAAGAAAGAGTAGAACCCCTCGAGACATCAGGAGTATATGCGATACCTTGCAAAGAATGTAATCTCAGGTATATAGGCGAAACCATGCGACCTATAAGGTTCGTAGAGGTGAACATAAGACAGCCTGCAAATATGGACACATTCAAAGATCAGACCTAGCTAGGCATTCGAAGGAAACGGGTCATGAAATAGACTGGGAAGGATGTAAACGCATCGCGTTATGCAACCGCAACAGATTAACTAGACTAATTAGAGAGTCAATTGAAATAAAATCAGGAAAAGGTGTAATGAATGTAACATCGGTAGAAAAATCATTGGGTCCAATATTTAATGAAGCATTTTCTATGGTCAGAAAACGTGAGGCTGCGGAACATGAATTAAGTGGGAACCTAAGTAAAAAACCTCGCTTATAGAAAACTGGTTGCAAATGATCTGTACCAATATCAATTTCCTATATACTTATTTTTCTCAATAAAAATGTTCCAAAAGAGGGTATACCGATGTAGCAAGGGTTAGTAGATAGAACATTAGATAAGACACATTTGACTTACATTGTTGCTTATATTTTATATATTCATGTAAGGTAGGAATATCTTAATAAATGAATAATACGTTAGTCCTAGAGAAGATATTCATGGTTAATAGCTACCATGTATCCTTTTAAGAGGAACCCAAAATGTGATAGATAGACGGATATATAGATAGGCCTATCGGTAGATAGATAGGTTTATTCTATATACATAATATATATATATATATATATATATATATATATATATATATATATATATACGGACATTAATCATTTTATACATTGCCATTAAAATTATATATTTATTTAAGACATTTAACTCACACTGTTGCTTATACCTATATACATGTTGTCATACATATTTATATGTATTTTATGTATTTAAATAAGGTGTGAATAAATAAATATACAATTTGATTAATTGGTAAATAAAAAAAAATTAAAAAAAACAGTAAGAACAAAGAAAAATAATAATTTATTAGAAATATGCAAACTTATATATATATATATATATATATATATATATATATATATATATATATATATATCGATAGAATTAAAGATATTGGACCCACACTGTTGCTTATATATATATATGTTTTTTATACATATTGATTTGTATTTTATATATTAATATAAGATGTGCATAACCTAATAAATATTTATTACTAATGTACATATATATAGGATTAGAGATGTTGGTCCCACACTGTTGCTTATATTCATATATATGTTTTTATACATATTGACATGTATTTTATATATTGATATAAGATGTGACTAACGTAATAAATAAATATATAATAAGAATAGAAATTATTCATGTTTAATAATTAACAATGGTCTTATTTCTATATATATATATATATATATATATATATATATATATATATATATATATATATATATATAAATATATATATAAAGTTGTTACGATATTATATTTAGATATATATGTATATAGATATAATGAATTATTTTAGTCATATGAGCAAATATTCTTATGCAATTATTTCCAATAGTTGATTAACTTCGCATTGTGCTTACGATTAGTTTTTTGAAAAACGTTAGTTGTCCAGACTATCTCTATCTTTCTCTCTTTAATCGTTCACCTAAGCGTCGCTATGACATTCACTCTCCATCCATCTTCGTAACTTGCTGCTCCATATTTGAACTAATTTGTTGCTATGTGCGTAATACCTCACACACCATTGTATACATTAGAGTTCCCGGCTTTAAATAAAATACAGTATATGATAGTCAAGGTTTTAGTTTTATCATTTTTAAATTTTGATTACCGTGACATAGTAGCAATACAGTTATAACAAATAACAAAAGGTTCGATACTGTCTCTCTCCCCTAAAATATTCTGCATACGAGATGAGATGATGTATAGGTGAGGTAATGATTAGTCTGCTAATTATAAAAAGTTATATATTGAGTTTAGTTACTGAGACAAATTCTATGATTAAAATAGTGTTGAGTCAAATATATATAAATGGAATGGTTTTGGAACGATGTTACCACATTTGCTTAAATCTGCTATTGTGATCAGTGTTGTGTTGCCTGATAATGGTGCAGGAAAGTAGGCACCGAAACGTCGCCAGTAAACAAACATGTGATAGAACCGCATTTCCAGTTGAAGTAAAAACAAGTCAACCCGATCAAAGACAAAACAAAATTGGAAATTGTGTAAAATCGGATCTTTTTGTAACTGCCCGTGTACAGCTATTACCCGCGTACGCAAAACGCGGCATTGAGAACCTGAATGCTGACAAACCGCAAAATATTAACTTTAAAGAATACTTTAGGATCAAATATGATGCGACAGTGTTCACACTTATGATACAATACAAGCGGAAGAAGATGCAGATTGTTAAGCAAGTGTTAAATACCTCGTTCCTTAATAAATGTTTAAAATGTAATGTTATACCGAAATGTTTTAGATTTAGACTTTCATTCGTTTTGGATAAAGTAGGAAATATTCTTAAACATGAGCTTTGTTTACATTTAATAAAAATCTCGATTAATAAACTAAACAAACGTAAATTTGAACTGATTAGAGAGAAGACAAAAATAAGGTCCATATTACTGGCGAGATAATGTATGTTGGATTTCAAACATATTAAAGATTTCACAAACAAAACGAGGGATAATGAAATTTAAAAAATTAGACAAAGGCATGAAAAAAAACTAGCAAAATTGGAAATTAATTGCCCTTTGATAAATAAGAGAATTGAAGAGGTCATGTCCAAACGTTTAGTTAATTTATCGAGAATGGATCTCAAGGAAGACCAAAAACAAATTCTTAATCTTGGACTTAATACTGCGATCCCTATTGATTACGTACCTAGGAATGAGATAATTACAGAAGCAGTTAAGATTGCCCAGTTTCTCCCAGATAAAGATAAGACTAGGTTTGAATTGGATGTGTCCAAAGCGGTGTTAGAGCATAAAGAGGTGAGATGCAAGCAGAGTTATGATCTAAAACGCCTAAGAGCAGAATTATTATCCAATGAAGTAATATGCTTTAAGGCGGATAAAGGTGGTGCAACGGTACTTATGAACCGGTCAGATTATGAATTGAAAGTGTATGAACAATTAAATAATTTAGAGGTTTATAATAAAATAAATAAAGATCCATCTGATAAGTTACAAGTACAAGTTTCGACTACAATTAATAGAATGATTGAGTCGAAGGAATTAGAACCAGGACTTGGGAATTCATTAATACAACGTGACACAGTCGCTCCGAGAATTTATGGTCTAGTGAAAATTCATAAACAGGGGAATCCACTTAGATTAATCGTTAATGTACAAAACTCACCAACGTATAGATTGTCTAAATTTCTATGCAACAGATTTAGAAAATATACTTATTTCTTAGATTATACTTTAAAGAATACATATCATTTTATTGACATTATTAGTAGATATAATTTGAATAATAATGATAGAATGGCTAGCCTGGACGTTGTATTGATGTATACTAATGTCACGGTACAAGCAGCATTAGAAAGTGTGAAGCGTTGTTTAACAGAGTTCCCAGAGATAATAGAAGGTAGTAACATGATGTTAAGTATTATTATGGAAATCTTAAATATTTGTCTGTCCTCCACCTACTTCAAGTTCAGAAATGAATTTTGTAAACAAGTTAAAGGTGTCCCTATGGGACAACCACTATCAGTCCCGGTTGCTAATATTTTTATGCACTATTTTGAATAAAATTTGTTGTTAAAATCTCCTCTCAAGCCAAATTGTATGTAAGATTCCTGGATGATATGTTTATAATTTGGAATCATGGTGATAATGAGTTAAATAAATTCCTCGAATTAGCCAACCAATTAGGCGAATTAAAGTTTACATTGGAAAAAGAGAATAATGATGAATTACCCTTTTTGGATGTGAAAATAAAACGGAATGGTTCCAGATTGCAAAGAGATATTTTTAGAAAAGAGACTTATTCAGGACTACTTCTTAATTTCTTATTAAATCACCCATACGGAATGAAAATAGGCATTCTTAAATCTATGATATTAAGAAGTCTTAGAATAGTGGGTATAGAAAATAGAGATAAGGAAATGAGGAGATTAAAAGACATATTCAAACTAAATAGCTATCCGTCAAGTATAATAGATAGATTAATAGATGAGATGTTACAGAGATTTAATAATAATATAATAAACAAAGTAAAGAAGGAAACGGAACCGGATAAGCACAAAATTATGGTATTAACTGATTCTAAATTGAGCAGAAAAATTAGAATAATAGCAGCTAAATACAATATTAAAACAGTTTTAATACAATCGCTTACTATAGGCAATAAACTACCTAACCAAAAAGAAAGAGTAGAACCCCTCGAAACATCAGGAGTATATGCGATACCTTGCAAAGAATGTAATCTCAGGTATATAGGCAAAACCATGCGACCTATAAAGGTTCGTAGAGGTGAACACAAGAGGGCCAGCAAATATGGACACATTCAAAGTTCAGACCTAGCTAGGCATTCGAAGGAAACGGGTCATGAAATAGACTGGGAAGGATGTAAACGTATCGCGTTATGCAACCGCAACAGATTAACTAGACTAATTAGAGAGTCAATTGAAATAAAATTAGGAAAAGGTGTAATGAATGTAACATCGGTAGAAAAATCATTGGGCCCAATATTTAATGAAGCATTTTCTATGGTCAGAAAACGGGAGGCTGCGGAACATGAATTAAGTGGGAACTTAGTAAAAAACCTCGCTTATAGAAAACTGGTTGCGGATGATCTGTACCAATATCAATTTCCTATATACTTATTTTTCTCAATAAAAAATGTTCCAAAAGAGGGTATACCGATTTAGCAAGGGTTAGTAGATAGAACATTAGATAAGACACATTTGACTTACATTGTTGCTTATATTTTATATATTTATGTAAGGTCGGAATATCTTAATAAATGAATAATACGTTAGTCCTAGAGAAGATATTCATGGTAAATAGCTACCATGTATCGTTTTAAGAGGAACCCAAAATGTGATAGATAGACGGATATATAGATAGGCCTATCGGTAGATTGATAGGTTTATACTATATACATAATATATATATATATATATATATATATATATATATATATATATATATATAGTATAAGACATTTAACTCACACTGTTGCTTATATTTATATATATGTTTTATACATATTTATATGTATTTTATATATTTATATAAGGTGTGAATAAATAAATATACAATTTGATTAATTGGTCAAAAAAACAGGAAGAAAAGAGAAAAATAATAATTTATTAGAAATATGAAAACGTATATATATATATATATATATATATATATATATATATATATATATATATATATATATATAGGATTACGGATGTTGGTCTCACACTGTTGCTTATATTCATATATATTTTTTTATACATATTTATATGTATTTTATATATTTATATAAGGTGTGAATAAATAAAGATACAATTTGATTAATTGGTAAATAAAAAAAATTAAAAAACAGTAAGAACAAAGAAAAATAATAATTTATTAGAAATATGCATACGTAAATGTATATATACATATATATAGATAGGATTAAATATATTTGATCCACACTGTTGCTTATATAAATATATATATATGTTTTTTATACATATTGATATGTATTTTATATATTAATATAAGGTGTGCATAACCTAATAAATATTTATTACTAATGTATATATATATATATATATATATATATATATATATATATATATATATATATATATATTTATAGGATTAGGGAAGTTGGTCTCACACTGTTGTTTATATTCATATATATGTTTTTATGCATATCGACATGTATGTTATATATTGATATAAGGTGTGACTAACGTAATAAATAAATATATATTAAGAATAGAAATTATTCATGTTTATTAATTAACAATGGTCTTTTTTCTATATATATATATATATATATATATATATATATATATATATATATATATAAAGGTGTTACGATATTATATTTAGATATATATGTATATAGATATAATGAATTATTTTAGTCATATGAGCAAATATTCTTATGCAATTATTTCCAATAGTTGATTAACTTCGCATTGTGCTTACGATTATTTTATTGAAAAACTTTAGTTGTCCAGACTATCTCTATCTTTCTCTCTTTAATCGTTCACCTAAGCGTCGCTATACCATTCACTCTCCATCCATTTACGTAACTTGCTGCTCCATATTTGAACTAATTTATTGCTATGTGCATAATACCTCACACACCATTGTATACATTAGAGTTCCCGGCTTTAAATAAAATACAGTATATGATTTTAAATTTTGATTACCGTGACATAGTAGCAATACAATAATAACAAATAACAAAAGGTTCGATACTGTCTCTCTCCCCTAAAATATTCTGCATACGAGATGAGATGATGTATAGGTGAGGTAATGATTAGTCTGCTAATTATAAAAAAGTTATATATTGAGTTTAGTTACTGAGACAAATTCTATGATTAAAATAGTGTTGAGTCAAATATATATAAATGGAATGGTTTTGGAAGGAGGTTACCACATTTGCTTAAATCTGCTATTGTGATCAGTGTTGTGTTGCCTGATGATGGTGCTGGAAAGTAAGCACCGAAACGTCGCCAGTAAACAAAGATGTGATAGAACCGCATTTCCAGTTGAAGTAAAAACAAGTCAACCCGATCAAAGACAAAACAAAATCGGAAATTGTGTAAAATCGGATCTTTGTGTAACTGCCCGTGTACAGTTAAATACTGTTTGTTGCGAAGAACTAATATATATGCAAGTATGTATTAGGTTTTGCGAACCTAGTAACAAATTAGTTCAGTTATGACCAGAAGGATAGACCAAAAGACAGCATGAACGGAAAGTATAATCTCATGCACATTCGTTTCGTGCTTACTGGCGACTCATCAGTAGTAGCCGGTATTACGCCCTTTAACCACTATATATTTGGTAGAAGAATGTGGAATAATAGGACGGTACAATCTCCTAGACGAATGTGTAAACCTGTAATAGTGAAGCTAACATAATCTAAAGTCAACGACAATGCGACTTCAATGCTAACTCACACTATATAATATATATAACGAGTCTGTAAAGGATACTAACACTATGGCTATTGTGTTAGTAACTGATACCTTTTTTGAAATCGATGAGTACCGGATACTAACACTATGGTTTCCGAGTCGGTAAATGATACCAACCTGATGGATATAAATTTATGCTAATGTTCACCCAAATTGAGAATTACAACAATTTCCGAACACCTTTTACTCCAGTTAAACCATACACTCTGGCCTTCATCGATATCAGTTATCATATTTCGCGGTAAGCGTGACATCATTCAATTCAATATATTACAGTTAAATACTGTTTGTTGCGAAGAGCTAATATATATGCAAGTATGTATTAGGTTTTGCGAAACTAGTAACAAATTAGTTCAGTTATGACCAGAAGGATAGACCAAAAGACAGCATGAACGGAAAGAATAATCTCATGCACTTTCGTTTCGTGCTAACTGGCGACTCAACAGTAGCAGCAGGTATTACGCCCTTTAACCACCATATATTTGGTAGAAGAATGTGGAATAATAGGACGGCACAATCTCCTAGACGAATGTGTAAACCTGTAATATTGAAGCTAACATAATCTAAAGTCAACGACAATGCGACTTCAATGCTAACTCACACTATACAATATATATATCGAGTCTGTAAAGGATACTAACACTATGGCTATTGTGTTAGTAACTGGTACCTTTTTTGAAATCGATGAGTACCGGATACTAACACTATGGTTTCCGAGTCGGTACATGATAACAACCTGATGGATATAAATTTATGCTAAAGTTCACCCAAATTGAGAATTACAACAATTTCCGAACACCTGTTACTCCAGTTAAACCATACACTCTGGCCTTCATCGATATCAATTATCACATTTCGCGGTAAGCATGACATCATTCAATTCAATATATTACAGTTAAATACTGTTTGTTGCGAAGAACTAATATATATGCAAGTAAAATACATTTATAAATGAAAATTTGGTTACCAATTATCTAACAGTTTTTGTAACAATATGAATTGCAATAAATGGTGATACCTAGTTTCCGGAGTCAGTATCGAGATAACATTATTATTAAGAAACTAATCTTTTATTTTGTAATTTCACACTTTTTGTCATAATTTTGACATTTTACCATACCACTCTATAATAATCTTGTCAATTCAATTAATAGTGGTCGACTATGTCCTTGAAATAATATTATCACTCCATAGAATCTCGATGTGTGTTCATGATATTAGTGTTAATTCAATTTGAAATCACATTCAACGGTCAACAATAAAATGTTCCAATATATATGTAAAATCTGTTCATATGTGCCTCTTTATTACATTACCTCTTATTTCAACAAAATGATTTAAATATTCAAAATTCAATTAATAACAAAATTATAAATGGGTGTTACATGAGGGACCGTGCATACACTCTCATACCTGTAACGCGCGGCTTCACGTTAAAACCAAAAGAGTTTGAAATTCATCAGATCCGGTTATCCTTATGACCACATATACTTATTCTGGTTTTAGACATTATTTCTACTCACTGTGATTTTAGATACAATCACTGTAAATTTCAAGCAGTTTGAATTGAGATTTTATGAACTGCAATTTTATTTTTACTTAATAGGTGTTTATTTAACAAAAACCGACACCCGCGCGTAATACGCTGGTAGCATGCAGTGGACTATTGTATTTTAGCTGTCAAAGCCAGGATTTATATTTTGTGTGCTCTTCATCAATTGTCCGTGATTAGTATCTATACTGCTAAGAAATTCTGGATTTATTTATCGTGTTTAATGACTGACTGCTTTTGTGCCTAGGTATTAACTTTGTGCTAACGAAGTTTTATTTTGTTGCTGTCTAGAGCACGGTCCATTTTGACAAACATTGAATTTTAATTTAGTTTGTGACATTGCTCTTAATACACATATGATAATTCGACTAAGCTTTCTCCCAATACAACAACGGGACTTAAAGAGAGACTTATTATAAGCACGGCCAACGAAATCCGTTTCTTTAGAAATCATCTACCAGACATATTTAGGACTATCATAGTATCGCTAAATTAACCGCTACCACAAAAAACCACGTGCGTAAATCGCAACAAATCCTACATAAAAATGGCCCCGTCTCGTTGATCGCACAGCCATTAACGAATCATTTATCCTAGTGACTGAGAATCTCAAGCAGTCAGTACTCCTCCCGGTAGATCATGCACTCCGGATGAATGGCATGGAAGAATATAACCCGGATAAGCGTCGAAGACACACAGGAAATCAAATCCTGATCCACAAAACGCAGCGACCCACACTCTCGAGATCACAATTCCCGAAGACAGCCACAAGTTTGACGAAGATTTAATACAACAATCTTTACACGACAACGCGCGCACACACGTCAACATTTAGGTCAGAAAATGCAGGGAGTTCGGTGCCTAGCCCAGCAACAAACCGGACCACAACATGAGCCCAGTACAAAATATGTCAATTCGATCCACACTGCATTGACAAGTGAATCATCGATGTTACTATTTTGTACAAGGCGTCGAATGTAACAGAGGAGGGTCATATCTTTTTAAGGGCATGGGAAACTTACCAATTTCTTTCGGACGCGTCGTCAAAGACATCAAACATCAATCCACTGAGTGCACATGTTAACAGCAATGGCAGAGACTGCAACGTGCCGTCAAGCAGATCTTAAAACCTTATCTTGAAGACTGGCTTACAGATTAGTTGTGCCATATGCCCAAAGGTCGCCGCAAAATTTCATTCAGGAGCTTCAACCGGCATTACAAGAATTAGAGATGTTCCTGTGCGAATCAATTGAAGTGCAAAATAACCTTTAGCCGGCACGACTAGACAAGTGGTGGAAGAAACACCACTGCAGCTCACCTGTCTCATCGTGCATTTCAGAGCCTCAATATCCAGCATCTTCAGCCCAAAGTAATATCTTGAATGAACGCCTCAACAGCCTGATCGAGAGCTTCAAGTCAGGCCAAATTTGGCCTCGGTCAATGCGTCGTCTACAGTCGCGACCAGAGCAGGCATGGGCAGTAAAAATACGGTAATCCACTGCATGCTACAGGCGTATTACGCGCGGGTGTCTGTTATTAATAAAAATCCTTTTTAAATATAAATAAAAAATCAGTTCAAGAAATCTCAACTCAACCTGCTTTAAACTAACAGAAATTGTTTCTAAAATCACAACGAGGAGATATATTATTTAAAACCAGAATAAGTATATGGGGCCCTTAGGAAGACCGTTTCTGACGAATTTGATATTCGTCCTGATGTAACATGGAGCCGCGCGTTACAAGTATGTGAGTTTATGCGTGGTCCAACATGTAACTCCCACTTAAAATTTGGTCATAAATTTAATTTAGAATATTCAAACCCTACCTTAGACGACATTCTTTTATTCCAGCGTCATCACCACCTGCACAATCTTTAAATAGTTAATTGTTATTATGCCCATTGCCTTGAAATATTGAACAGTTTATTTCTAATTAGGAAGAAAGACATATTAACTACAAAGTGGATAACGGCCAGTTATTTTGACAATACTAACCGCAACTTACATTTATATAAATTTTGGTGTTTCATTTAGCCCTTATAAGCTATCAAGCGCACACACAGTCGCTAATGCATGCACACTTACTAATCAGCCAAAAAATAAAGAATAGTAAAATCGAGTTGGATTTGTTGAAATGAAAATCCAGTATGTATATAAATGAAAGATAGGAATTGAGCTCTAACCAATCAGATAACATTAAGTTATCAGAGTTCAGTAGCATAAAAATGTACGTTTATTGTTATGAATTCGTATATTAAAACTATTAGTATTAAATTTCGTTAAATGATTGGCAATCTGAATAATGTATAAATAAATCCGTTTGATTTATTTCCGATAGCTTAAATTAATTAATTAATAAATAATACTGCTGGTGGAACTCAAAGCTAGTTTATTTATCGTATAAGAAAATATGTCCAAATTATGACAAACGAAGAGAAATATCGATTTGTGATTCGCAAATGCAATATACAGTAAATAAGTTTTACGCAATAAAATTATTAAAAAACTTCGCTTACTCAATATCTTACTATTTTGGCAATTTTTACAAAATATGTTTTACGCCCCTGCCTGAAGAGAGAAATTAAATTTAATTTAGAAATGTATTGCCTCTTCTGCTAGAATCATTTGAGCTAGCAGTGAGGTTTGTATCATTTTAACACACAAAATAAACAGTTTTCTAAATTATTGGGTACTTAAATTTGATGTGATTCAAATTCTCCATCACCAAACTAAAAACAAAGTTTATTCAGTGGTTCGAGCACCAGATTCTAAAGCAGACGTGCCCAGGTTCAAGTCATGTGCGCGGCAAATTCTGGCCAGTACACGATGAGCTCCCAATAAGGACGAAACCGGACTACTGGATGAATTGCCTATTCAACACTAAACAATTCTTAGTTTATACTGACATATGTAAGCAATTAATGGGTCAGGTGTTTATATTAAGCCCGCAACTTTGACTATAATACAGTTTACGATATTTGGAATATAAATCCCAGTCTTGGCTTTCATAAGAAATATAATAAACATTCATTTATATATACATTCATTTTTAGATCTGAAACATTTTCCACTCATTTATGATTGAAATTCATTTCGCCCGTGAAGTAAATGCTGCATAAATTTATATTGAAATTATAATATATAAAATTAAAATAGATATTTTATTTACCTATTCTCAAAACCATAAATAATCTTGTGTATTAGTACCTTGTATGTGTCTAACTAGAAGACCATTAATCAGTTGCTTTGGGGCTAAGCATAGCATTGTCACAAAAATATGCAACGGCTGTGATGGTTATAGTACGTTTCTTGCGTATGGATACAGTTCTGACGTTAAAAAACAATATGTTCCTAAAAGCTCACAACAACTTCTGAGGGCAACTTTCAAAATTCACGGTCAAAGGGCATCTGAAAACAAAATCAATGCCGATGCTTGTTAGTTATTTTCTGAATTATTAAATGGTTTAATATAATATTAAATATTTCAAATGATTCCACGCAGTTTAATGATTTGTCTAACTTACTAAAATTCATTTACAAATGAAAATTTCGTTACCAATTATCTAACAGTTTTTGTAACAATATGAATTGCAATAAATGGTGATACCTAGTTTCCGGAGCATTATGTAAATCCGTTAGATAACATTATTATTAAGAAACTAATCTTTTATTTTTTAATTTCACACTTTTTATCATAATTTTGACATTATACCATAGCACTCTGTAATAATTTTGTCAATTCATTTAATAGTGGTCGACTATGTCCTTGAAATAATATTATCACTTCATAGAATCTCGAGGTGTGTTCATTAGATTAGTGTTAATTCAATTTGACATCTTAATCAACGGTCAACAATTAACTGTTCCAATATATATGTAAATTTTTTTCATGTGCCTCTTTATTACATTACCTCTTATTTCAGCAAAATGTTTTAAATATTCAAAATTCAATTAATAACAAAATTATAAATGGGTGTTACATGAGGGACCATGCATACACTCTCATACCTGTAACGCGCGGCTTCACGTTAAAACCAAAAGAGTTTGAAATTCATCAGATCCGGTTATCCTTATTGCCACATATACTTATTCTGGTTTTAGACATTATTTCTACTCACCGTGATTTTAGATACAATCACTGTAAATTTCAAGCAGTTTAAATTGAGATTTTATGAACTGCAATTTTATTTTTACTTAATAGGTGTTTATTTAGCAAAAACCGACACCCGCGCGGAATACGCTGGTAGCATGCAGTGGACTGTTGTATTTTAGCTGTCAAAGCCAGGATTTATATTTTGTGTGCTCTTCATCTATTGTCCGTGATTAGTATCTATACTGCTAAGAAATTCTGGATTTATTTATCGTGTTTAATGACTGACTGCTTTTGTGCCTAGGTATTAACTTTGTGCTAACGAAGTTTTATTTTGTTGCTGTCTAGAACACGGTTCATTTTGACAAACATTGAATTTTAATTTAGTTTTTGACATTGCTCTTAATATACATATGATAATTCGACTAAGCTTTCTCCCAACACAACAATGGAACTTAAAGAGAGACTTATTATAAGCACGGCCGACGAAATCCATTTCTTTAGAAATCAGCCACCTCCCGGTAGATCATGCACTCCGGATGAAAGGCATGGAAGAATATAACCCGGATAAGCGTCGAAGACACACAAGAAATCAAATCCTGATCCACAAAACGCAGCGACCCACCCTCCCGAGATCACAATTCCCGAAGTCAGACACAAGATGTAGGGTGACGACGATGTAATACAACAATCTTAACTCGATAACGCGCGCACACACGTCAACATTTAGGTCAGAAAATGCAGGAGGTCCGGTGCCTAGCGCAGCAACAAATCGCACCATAACATGAGGCCAGTACAGAATATGTCAATTCGAACCAGACTGCATTGCCAAGTGGATCAACGATGTTACTTTTTTGTCCAAGGCATCCAATGTAACAGAAGAGGGTCATATCTTTTTAAGGGCATGGGAAACTTACCAATTTCTTTCGGACGCGTGATCAAAGACATCAAACATCAATCCACTGAGTGCACATGTTAACAGCAATGGCAGAGACTGCAACGTGCCGTCAAGCAGATCTTAAAACCTTATCTTGAAGACTGGCTTACAGATTAGTTGTGCCATATGCCCAAAGGTCGCCGCAACATTTCATTCAGGAGCTTCAACCGGCATTACAAGAATTAGAGATGTTCCTGTGCGAATCAATTGAAGTGCAAAATAACCTTTAGCCGGCACGACTAGACAAGTGGTGGAAGAAACACCACTGCAGCTCACCTGTCTCATCGCGCATTTCAGAGCCTCAATATCCAGCATCTTCAGCCCAAAGTAATATCTTGAATGAACGCCTCAACAGCCTGATCGAGAGCTTCAAGTCAGGCCAAATTTGGCCTCGGTCAATGCGTCGTCTACAGTTGCGACCAGAGCAGGCATGGGCAGTAAAAATACGGTAATCCACTGCATGCTACAGGCGTATTACGCGCGGGTGTCTGTTATTAATAAAAATCCTTTTTAAATATAAATAAAAAATCAGTTCAAGAAATCTCAACTCAACCTGCTTTAAACTAACAGAAATTGTTTCTAAAATCACAACGAGGAGATATATTATCTAAAACCAGAATAAGTATATGGGGCCCTTAGGAAGACCGTTTCTGACGAATTTCATATTCGTCCTGATGTAACATGGAGCCGCGCGTTACAAGTATGTGAGTTTATGCGTGGTCCAACATGTAACTCCCAATTAAAATTTGGTCATAAATTTAATTTAGAATATTCAAACCCTACCTTAGACGACATTATGTTATTCTCTAACTCAATGTCAGAACACATGCAGCATATAGACATTCTACGCGAACGTCTAGCAGACAATGTCCTGCGGCTTAATGGCTACAGATGTGTCTGCAAAAAAATCAACTGATTCATCTTAACGTGGACGACATGCAAGCTTACGAGGATGCCAAAAGGACTTTGGGCAAAACGGCCATTCTCCATTCGCCTTATTATTCTCAACATTTTGAATTGATCAGTGACGCATCCGACCTTGCCAAAGGCGAAGTAATTCAACATTCCATCGATGGCGTACACCGACCTTTCGCGCTCTACTCAAAAGTTTATAATTGAGAAACTCCGTCACAATCTCTTCGAGGTTTACCATTCAATGAGCCATCCATCTGGTAAAGCCCAGTAGAAATTTTATCCAAAACATATTTTTGGCTTTGCATGTAGCGAGATTTCAAGAAGTGGTGAAAACAGGGTTTAGAATATCACATATGCAAAGTGACGAGACGCACCAAAACGGCGCCACAAGTCATCCAAGTGCCCAAAGTACGATAGGCACACATAAATTTTGGTCTGGTAGCCTTACCTGCCGTGCACAATATACGCTACCTACTGTCAATACTGGATCGCACTTCTCAATAGTATGAGGCCATACCACTGCCGGACATAAAGCAATACACTGTCAGTTTTGCTTTAGAACTCAATTGGTTCGTTCGGTATGGTGCTCTAGCTGAAATAAAAACCGATCGTGGCGCCCAGTTCCTCGGCGAAAAGTTTGCTGCCCTACTGGAATACTATCGTGTCAAACACTCCATGACCGAGGCTCGTAATCCTAGAGCAATTGGTTTAGTCGAAAGGCCACACCGGGAACTGAAAGCGGCGCTCATGGCTAGCCCAGAAATTTCTCCTCTCAATGCGTACAAGACATCGAGAGCCGACCAATTGCTGCTCCGCTGAAATGGTATTTGGCAAATGTCTACGGCTGCCTGGCGAACTAGTCCGATCACGCTCTGAAACTGCGATAACGATGAATGATATAGCATTTCAGTTTCCGATTCGCAGTTACCTAAAGTATAACTTTCAGAATCGGCTGATATGTCCTACACGTCATCAATATGGTCCAATATTTAAACGCAAAGATTTTGATAGCTGTAAATGGTACTTCGTCAACAACGACATGGATAACAGGATTCTAGCCAAACCGAAGCGCGATCCTTATCGTGTGTTAGATCGACGTCAGAATTACATAATTTTGGAGATCAATGTCAAAGCTGAAGCTGTCACTAACTTTTAACCAAATGACCCGCTGTTCCACATTGTTGACCTGTCAAGCGGGGAAGAAATGATTATTCCACCTCCAGAGAGTTTTACTGAGCACGGGCTGACGCCCGACATCTCACAAGCAACAGAGCCAACTAAGACCGTTACGCCGCCGCGAAATTTAGAAGAACTAGTGTCAGTGTCGACAGAGAGAATAACAGAGTTTACTGGTTACGGCAGAGTTTAAACACGTCTTGTAAGGTTAGGCCTCTTCATTGTGTACTAATTTTCATTGTTGGGGGTGTATGTAACACGCGGATTCGCGTTACATGCCAAAGAAGTTCAATTGTGACATTCTAGTTCTCTTTAAGGACGCATAGGCTAATTATGGTTTTACGTATTATTTCTCTTGATTGCGATTTAAGAAAGAAATCTGTTGGTTTTAAGTAGTTTTAATTGAGATTTCTTGAACTGCAAATTTAATTGAAAGTAATAGGGTTTTGTTTAGTAAATATTCACACCCGAGCGCAATAGGCCCGTTACATGAATTGGATTTATGTGACTTAACCCTGAAAGCCGGGACTTCTTTATTCTGTGTGCTCGAACACGTCCTACCTAACAACTAACAGTTTAATTAAGACACCCTGGATTTATAATTTGTGTATTTCTCAATCATTTACCCGAAACCCTACTATTCAGTGGATTTATGTCATTTAACACTCAAAACCTAGCATGCATAGGAAAACTTTGACAACGAAATACCTGGATTTATATTTTGTGCTTATTGTGACTCATTTAATGCGATTTTTATCTTTGCTTTGCAACACTATTTTCAATAAAACAATGATATTTGTCTGAGCTTCCTCACATCACCCTTCGGGAAATTGCCAGGACTTAATCATGAACGAGAATCGTAATAAGAGCTACCACGAGGGTATAACCTCACAAAATACACAACTAGTTTGCAGAACCTCTTATATTAACAATAAAACCTCCTTCAATTTAATTGCTCTTTTACTCAGGAAGTTTCGAGCATTAGTTTAAATGATATGATATTTGCTTAATCCGCTGAATGCAGTGAAAGCATTGTTGACCATATAAAATTCTGAAATTATTTAGACATAGTTAATTATTGAATGTCTTGACGTTAGAACAATTAATAATTTATCAGTACCACTTTGTGTGCTTGTTTTCAATTTCGCTAACATAATTGTGTTCAATCTCAATCGGAAAGAATAGATTTTAAATTTAATTTATTTATAAATTTTACAAAAAGTGGCTTTTTTAAAATTAAACAAATTTTACTTACATAGATATTGATATTAAATATCTAAAAATCCATTTCAATCTGGCCAGATACACATCTTATTTGTTATCTGGATTTATACTAACCGTATGAATATAAAAGCATTCAATAATTAACGCATAGGGCTAATATTTTACTGATAATTACGGTAGTCCTCAGAGTTGAAAATTCCTTCAAAAACGTTCCATAATAATGCTGTTACAAAGCGTTATTTCCTGTCTTGACCAGGATGTAATATCTTGATATAATTTTTTTCTGAATAAATACTTTTTAAACATTGACAGCTTGAAAATTAACAAACAGGTACTATTTGAGGGAAATTTAACCAAAAGCAACTTTAATACGTCTGCTAATGTTCTCTAGATTACAATTATGATAAGAAGCGAAATGCTTCACAAATCCAGATTAGATCCCGGACGGTAACAATATTCTGAACAACTTTTAACAATTTCATATTTAGGACAAAATGATCTGTTAGAGGAATTTTAAACGCAGAACCATAATTTATATCGATCAATACCAGTGTTATTGGATTTGGTGGAGTAGAATAAACACTATCAACTAGATTAAAGGCGTTTTATGCATTACACAAAACGTAGTTGATACTGATAAGTTCATACACAATAGGAAAAAAATTATATAACGCTCGCAAGCTTTATGTAATTAAATATATAATATTATTATAAGCGAGATTAAATAATCTTCTAAAATTATATACATTTTAGGGCAATCGGGTCAGCTGATACTTCCCACAATAATTATGGCAATTGTGCATATAATCAAGGTCAGATCTCATCCCCTTGTTGTATTCCCTATTCGATATTATTGATTAAAATTCGTCCAACGAGAGATCCTAACACAAAAACATCCCATATTTTATGTTTATTCTTCACTGCATGGCGATGGTCTACATATTTCCATGATATTTTTATTTACATTGTTCAATTAAAAATTGTGATTTGAAGTTTTCTATCTTAAAACCTGTGAAAACTGACGTATCAAGATATAAACCTGCAGAAATTCAGTACCCGCAATTGTATTGGTCGTAAAATGTTTAATTTAGAAAACTATAGCGTTAAATAAATGGGTAAAAATAAGAATTGTTTTATAACATGTAAATAATTTTCAAGCCAACAAGTCAGGTCGTGTCCTCTTATCTATCATCTTAAGGAAGAAACGACAGTAAATAATGAATTACATCTAGATGTTGCTGCTGAATTGTTGTCCAAAGAGCAGCGTTTGGTGATTCCGTTATACGTTCGAAATTAGCATCCCATTCTCCAGAAGCAAGGAGTGTATCATTTACTGTAAGAATTATGTCGGAAAGTTTACACTTTCGAGACTCCCAGATTTTGTGTAATGTTTGGGCAATTAATAGACACTGCTCTGAATGGCAGAAGACAAATGTAATGTTAAGTTACTCTCAGAGTTTTTCGTAGATGGAACTTTTGCGTTAGACCTACGAATTCGCAAGGTGACTAAACGATTTTTATCTATCAATGGCAAGTTGAAACATTTTTTACGTTAGACATTGATGCCAGCACCATTTCAGAGACATTAAACATTATTTTTGTCCGAAAATAATTCAGTTTAATTTGCAAAATATATTATTTGTCATTATATTGAGTGCAAATTAACTATAGCGAATTTTTAATTTTAAGACATTATTCCACTGCACATTTCTTCAGATTCACTTTTTATCAGCAACAATTTTAACCGAGTTGATGTCGTTTAATTAATATTGTAAGATCACGATTCAATAAAATAATGAAAGGGTACCTGGAATTAACACTTGTTTGGTACAACAATAAATGTGCCTTATGTATTTCTGTTCATTGGAAACACGAGAGGCGTATACATATTATGAAAAAAAAGAGTTTAGTTACGTATACCATTATATTATAGTTTTTTTCCCATTTACTGTAATTTAAATTAAAAGAATAGGTTAGAACATCACAATAGTTTTAATTGTTAGCCAATGTGTATAGAAAGTAACGAAGATTGAAACATATTTTGACACATAACTTCAACTTGTTCACAGTGAATTGAATATATCAGATGTAAATTATAATGAAGTGATATGACGACATGCTCATAAACTTTGAGGCATAAAAGTAATTTGTTAAATAATAATTGATATTTGTACAAAAATTATTTCTAGTAAACAAACAATGTTTTATTTTTTGATTATTCCTATGGTTCAATGCACGTGTCTATTAAATATTTCCTTGTGAGGAAAGTAATCTGGTAATATCTTTCGGAATTGAGTTCTAAACAAGTTTATAACATTAAATTATTAGAATTTGGGAAGCTAAATAACGTACGTTTATTATTATGCATTCGTATATTATAACTTTTATGATTTTACAACGCCCCATGCTTCGCAATTTGAATGAAGTTTGAATAAATGCGATGTTAATTGCTGATAGCTTCCAATTATCAAGTTATAAATGTGGAATAGAATAAAAAATCTGTTATTGAAGCATCATTTTAGATATTATCTTCTCAGCTATCTAGACCTAATTAAATTTGGATTCGTTTAATTGCAAGTTTATGAGAGTTTTTAATTTATTTATTTCAATAACCTTTCAGTAGAATGCAAAGCATTTTCATGTTCTGTATAACTGTTGAGGCCCCTAACCTATTCGAGTCTCTAAGCTCCATAGATGCCAGATCGCTGGAAGTCCTAAAATTCACAGTAGAGTCTGATAGGCTTATATGATTGCTTGAGTCACTTAAGTTCAAGTCCACTATGTCCTGCACTAACCTACTTGTGTCCTCAAATTTAATATCGGTATCCATGAATATATGAGATAACAATTAAATCGATACTTACTGTTAGGCAATCGGAAAGTGAAAGCTGGAAAGCTGGTCCACTCAGCAATAATCTGTTCTGATATATACGTGACCCAACGATAAAATCAAATATACCTGTTTCATGGCTCCTCTGTAGATTTGTAATAAACATTCATTTGGTTCAACATTTATTTTCAGATTTAAATCATATACAATTTCTTCATTATTGGAATAAATTTATTGTATATCAAATAATTAATGAATTGAAAATAGATATATCCTTTAGCGTTTCTCAAAGGAATGAAATTTTGTGTGTATTTATACTTTATCTGCATCTAAATAAACGAAAATTACTCAGTTGCGTCGACGCTAAGCATGTCTCAATAACATAAAGTTGTAATTGTTTCGATAGTTATAGTACGTCTCCTGCCTATGGTGAAAGATTTGACGACAAGAAAAAAGAATATGATCCTAAATGCTCACAAGGACTTCCGAGGGCAACTGTTGAAGAAGATGGTCCTAGGCCAACCGAAAGCAAACTCAATGCCGATGCTCGTTAGTTTTTTTCAGAATTATTAAATAATTTAGAATTTTGGTAACTTTTTAAATTGATCCCCCACAGTCTAACGATTTACAGAACTTACTTAAATTCATGTATATCTAAATATTCCGTTGGCATTTAACAAAAATATCTGCTACCGTTGGAACTGAAAAATTTGTGACATCTTGCTTTCCAAAGTATTATATAAATCAGTTTAAATAGCATTATCTTTTAGAAATTAATCTTAAATAAGCGTCTAATTATTGCATTCAAAGTTTGTCAAGTACGTTTGCGTACAGCATTTCAAGACTTTTTATACCTTCATAAGACACTTTATAATTATAAATAGGGATAACATGCTGGAGTACGCATGCAAACACATACTCGCACAGGTCCCTAGTTTAAATTCAAATCATTCCAATCAAATCTTTGCAATTTTTCTTTTGAAATATCATGTAAATATGCCTAGTTTGAAGTATGTTTTTAATGAATTATATGATTCGAGAGAAAATAGCGAAATATCTATTGACATATCTAGCCCATATACTTTCTAATCGGAGAAAATTATTGTGTATGGAATAGAAATGATTAATGATTTAACATGAATTTAAATCATGATAAATCGAACAATATGTTGAGTTCGTAATGTATGTCTAATCCTATCTAATGATGTATACATAGGAGGTTATAAACGTGAAAAATTTAGGTACCGGTTTTCAACCGACCAGTAATGTCGACAATTATTGGGCTAAATATATATTTTATAAATTTCCAAATGAATGATTTCTTTAGATTTGGTAAGCAGGGATTACGAGAAATGTTTTAATTTAGTTTACTACTATAATTAATTCAAATTCGAAATCTAATTTTATTTAAGAATTGAAATATACGCTGCAAATATGCAACTGAGTCGCACCATGATTGGCCTATTTAATAATACCATTTTCAGCAATAGAGCTACGAACTTGAGAAGTCAGCTCAGAATTGAGCAACATGGTACTAGATTGGCCAAAACTGGGCCGAATATTTGCAATAAACTGGTATGTGCAATTATTTTCAATCAGTTAAAATATCTTCTTATTTCGCTCTTTAAACTAATCATATAACACATGTATTTTTATAATTTCTAATCTTATGGAGGTTTCAATTCTTATACTGAATTATTTAATTCGAATTCTGAATTTCTTGTTATTTCTTATAAGCAGAGTAATTGAATTGGTTTCTCATATAAATTAGACAAAGAATGACTAAACTACAAACTAATCAAACATGTTATCTTATTCTCCAAATTGAATCACGAAAATTAAATAACATTTTATTGTCTTTTAATTTTAAATTGACTTAAGTATGCTCCCTGATTTTTTCTTATAAACTTATCATTTACAATAAGAGAAGTTCGTGCATCATTGCGAATAATTAATTTCGGCATTTTATGTAATTAAAGTAATCTATAGTATAGGCATATTGAATTTCTCTTTTAATTTTTTGTATATTTTTTATGATTATTGGTATAATTAACAATATATTTCATTCTTGCAAAAAAAACGACGTTAAAATCATGTATCAACGAAGTAGCATTGTGAAGAATGCACGATTTCGAAATGCAATGTTGACCAAATTCAGTATAACCAAATTAATATTGTTATTTTATACTCAGTAAGATGGTGAAATCCTACTCAGTTTTATGTTTTGTATTAAACCACAGTTTATAGCAGAGAATATGCAGTTCTGTCTTGGAATGTTTCTCCTTTTATTCCGCTGAAAATGATGATAATTTGAATGATTATTTGGAGATTTAAATACGATAGGAAATTAACACCAGAATGATAGAAACTTCTTTTACAACAAATCAAACATTTCCTATTCTTTACTTTTGAAAATAACATTTTCGATAATCTAGGGCTGTGCAGATGTGGTGGGATGAATATAAATCTTACAATTACGCAACAAACCCATGGAAAGATGTTTGTTTACATTACACCCAGGTTCGTTAAAATAATAATGTCAATCGCCTTTTTGTGTCTTAAACAGAAGACCGTTAATTATTTATATCTTTAAATTTACGTTATTCTAATTGATTTCCGAACGCGATGTACGATTTTGTTTTTCTACGTGTAAACTAACTTAAATGTATTATTTTATTATATTTGTTATTCGACGAAAATTTTAAACATAATTGGGAATCGTTAACAGTACTTTAGTATTCAATTAAATAAGACTTCCAAAAGCGGAATTCGAAATATTTGTACATATCAGGTAGATAGCAGATGCTTACACCTCGTATCACAATACAAAAGAAAGGTATTTATTCTATTTCCTTTTGTGCAACATGTTTCTTTTAAACGAAAACAAATTTATCAGTGTTCATGGAAGACGAGACACCCACTCAACAAGCATTAGTTAAGATGGGCAATAATCAGAATGTAGAAATCAGCTGCCAATACGGAGACGCGAATTTAAAACTTATATCGGAATTTAACACTAAAATTTGATTAATCAGCGCTGTTCTCCAATGTACAGAGCAAAGACTAAGGAACACGGTGAAAAACTCGGGAAAATAACCTCCGTAAACTTAATTACCTCCAAGGCGAAAAGTTATTTAACTCTCATTGCATAAATTTAAGAATGAACAGATTTAAAATATCTATTTAACATACAGCGTGAAGTACCTTATTAGAATCAACTTATCGTACGGTATAAATTTTAAATGCATATAATTTGGATGAGGCAGATACTACAGTATGCTGCGGCTACTTGGAATCCATTTAAAAGTGCCAATCGAACAAGGTAGAAGACATGCATAGAAAAGATTTGAAGAAAATTAGCCCTGTCCCCTGCAATATGTTCGGCAGTAGATTACAGTTTGTTACACTCCAAAATTGATTATTTCGGAGGATGTGCTATTTCATAAATGTTTTATATTTGAACCAGTTGAGTGGAGCCTATATGAATCCAATAAGAAAGATTCATGAAGTTGGATCTAGATCTGGACATTTGGCGATCTGTCCGCTTTCGCGGGAAATGTTTCGGGGAAGTTATTCTCTTTTTCGAAAATTTACAAATTTACAATCAATTGTCAAAGTGGCTTAGAGAAACGCCTCCATCTAAGATGTCCTTTAAATTTTTATGTACTGAACTAGAAAAAATCTACAACCCTGCTGACCGTTTTTATTTATATTTTAATAATACATTCTCAAGTTTGAATAAAAAGCAAGGATAATTAGGATTAGCAAAATACCTCCTTTAGATTTTCATTTTCGCGTTCTGCATTATTAAAATTGAATTGTTATGCAGTATATCATTATGTTAGTGAACAAAACATATAATCAATTGCTAGTCAGAATTATTATTTTTTGCATAATGCTACACTCCAATTATACCGTAATTTTTCCTTTTTCGATAATGAATCTACAACTATTCATATATTCTGTTATTTTTCAGGTACGGTTAATTTATAAGACCGTTCTTTTTCCTGTATCATAATAACTATGGCTGCCGAATTTTCAAAAGTTTACATATTATACATTTGCAGCATGAATTGCCTTAATATGTAAACATGCATACGCAAGCAGACACACACTCTTTTTACTAAGTAGTAATGTTATAAATAAAATTAACACAGTCAGATTTTTCACATCCCAATAATCAAATAAACCCCAATGATATATATATATATATATATATATATATATATATATATATATATATATATATATATATATATATATATATATATATATATATATATATATATATATATATATATATATAACACTTAGATAGATGACAAATATAGATCTGCACCCTATTGGTGGCGCGTAGAATTAGTTGCAAGACGCTGAATTTAATGAATTTATGTTTGACCACCTGTTGCGGATGTCCTGGCAAAATGTTTTTGAGAACAATGCAGTGAAGTTTCTTTTTAGCGTAAGAAAATGCCTTCCTTATGCGAATTCTCTGTTCCCAATAAATGGTAAATTATTGCATTAAAACATAAATATAATTTCAATTACACTTGGATTGTTAAAAGTTGTTGCATTTTGCCTTAACATGAATCACTATACATTCGTAAATGCGATAAATTTCGAATGAAAATTTTGCAGAAATGACGTCAGTTTCTTTATTTTCAAACTTTGGTAAACTTATGCTTTTATGTTAAAAAACCTTGAACTAGTAAATTTAACGCAAACTCCAATTCAGTCAAACGGTTTAGAAAAGTCGGTACATACAAGTGTGCAAAGGCACAGCGTATATTTCAAGGTTCACAATACTTCTGTTGTGTACGAAATATTAAATGAATGGCATCACAGAAATAGTATAGTATTCTGCAAATCACCGGTGATTGAAAAATATTAAGCTGAATTTATAAAGCATAGAATGAAATGTGTGAAATGTATATTTTAAATTTTAAGTTTCCTTCTCTATCCCTGTCATTTTTCTGTATGATTTGCTATTTGAATAATTATTTATATATCGAACAAATTTTGCATATCATTAAAATGTTTATGTTACTCGATGTGAGCTCGTATGTGATATTTACTATCCCAATCATAGTGTCATATTGCCAAAAGTACTATCAAATTTTTGAATGTACATTGATATTTTATACCAGTAATTGGTGAAATTGATATTGTACTAGAATTTGGCAAATTAATTTAAAGTCTTGGTATATCGTTTTAAATTATGTGCTTAAAACTCATTAGATATTTCTTCAAAGAGATCAAGGAACAAGTTGTCGAATTCAACATATTTTCACAAATCCATGCGTATGTAACTATAAAATAAAACACTAAAAGTCATTCATTAAAAATATGTATTAATAACATATTATAAATAAAGAAATCTTTCAAATTATTCGCTTAATTCATGGCACTCAATTTAAGTAAGTAGCGCACATTTTGACAATTAATTCGAATTAACCAATTAATTGGAAGGATTAATAAAACATTTTGCATAATAGTCTTAAAATTCTTTCCATTGTTTTTCAAATAGATGAATAAAATTTTTCTCGAATATACATTATTATTTTAAGCGAATGCAGAAATTACCATAAAACGAAACAAAAAATCATTAAACAAAATTATTTTATTTATTTAAATTATAAAATCTTTTAAAATTAATTGCATAATTAAGCTGCCACGTAAGGACGTTCTCCAATGTAATTGCCGCTAAAAAAATTATGAAAGAGTTTGTGTAAATAATTAGCCAGACATAAAGTTTTATATAATTTATGCATATACCTAATAAAATTGAAATCAATAAATTCTATTGTATTATGCGAATAGATGTCGGGAATATATTAAATAAACTTTCATATGATGTTTTCATAAACCTATGTATAGTAAGATCACACAATTATTTTGTGTAATGTGGGTGAAAATTTTTTTAAATATTATAACATTTTTTATAAAATACGAATTTAATCAGCTTATACGACAATCAATTGTATTTCTTGTTCTGAATTGATTACTCGTTTCTTAAAATGCATATATCTAAGATTAAAATACAAAAAAATTGTACAATTGAAATTTTATATCATATTTCGGAATGAAAATCAATGAGGTAATTAAAACGGAGCGCAGAATGTAGGATTGCGAACAATGATGCACAATGCTATATCATTTTAAATACTTTCAGACAAACTTATTTTAAAACAGTTTTAAGAAAAAAATGAGAAACACTGTAATAACTGGCACATACCCTGGACCGTAGTTGCAGACGATTGAGTTTCCGTAGGGAAATGGCGATGGGCACGCTTTGTAGCCACAGCCGATGTGGGTTGTGGCAGCCCACGCTACCTGTTTTGGCGAAGAATGACAGAAAATATCAAATCAAAACAGAATCATCTTTCACATTAATGTGCAACAATCTAAACCATCCTTTTTCAGTTTCAAACGTAAATGCTTACGTCTTGGGTAAAACTTGCGATATTTAGTTTCGCATGTTGTGGGAACTCATTTTTTTAGAGTCAGTCATTTAAGCGCGCGTTTCAATTTAATTGTAAATGAACCTAATTTTAATCTTATGATTGAATGAATTTCACCTAAACTTGATTTAAAGATTTGTTATGTCCAATCGCGCAATAAATCATTGTTTATTTGTATTGTCTATATATATATATATATATATATATATATATATATATATATATATATATATATATATGTACATATAGAAATTCTGCAGCCGATATTCCCAGTCAAGTACAAGAAAGCGCAGCATATCTATTTCTGCTTTCCATATATATGCCATGCGGTTTTATCCCCGCTTGTCACTTTGCCGTGGTACTCTGAGGATAATCATGGAAGGTCAAAACGCAACAGTGCGTTACGACTGGCGGTAGTTTTGTTATGTTGTTTGACGTCGGGTTATATACAATGTGATTGTTGTTTACTTCAAGCTTGCAAACTTGATTTAAAGAATTGTTACCAACACCCGCGCAATCAACAATTGTTTAATTGTATTGTCTATATTTATGTGCGTGGCGAAAGATACCAAAATCTAATGCTCGTTACTACATAGAAATTCTGTAGTCGACATTTCCAGTCACGTAAAATGTATGCAAGTTTCCTAGAGGGGAGAGCCGCATACCTATTTCTACTTTCCATGTATATGCAATGCGGTTTTATCCCGACTAGTCAGTTTGCCGTCCTATTCTGGTGATGACAATGGAAGGTCTAAACGCGTCAGTGCCTTCCGAATGGCGGTAGTTTTGCTGTCTTAAATACAATGTTAGGTTAAAAACAATGGGATTTTAGTTTGATTCAAGCTCGCAAACTTGTTTTAAAGTATTATTTTCTTGAAAAAACACCTTTATGCTGTGTGTGCAGCGTAAAATAAAATGTGTAAATTCCTTTGTAAATAAATTATTTATTTCGGCAATTTTAATTTTTTTCAAAATCGCCCATGCTTTAAATGGTCGAACAAAATTTTCATTTCCTTTTCAGGCCATGTTTATATTATCAGCACTAAAGTACTGGTAATCATTCCTAATTAGGCTTATAACGTTCAGTGACATATAAATATGAGAATATTATACATTTAGGTTAGTTTACTCACAGAAAAATTAATATTGTGCCGGGTGCGGAAATCAATTCGAATAACGTAAAAGGTAAAGAAATAAGTAATGAACGGTCTACTGTTTAAGATTGACATTATTAATTTAACGAACCTGAGTGTAATGTCCACACACACCTCTGCATGTGTTTGCTGCGTAATTGTAAGATTTATATTCATCCCACCACATCTGCACAGCCCTAGATTACGGAAAATGTTATTTCCAAAAATAAAGAATAGGCAATGTTTGACTTGTTGTGAAAGAAATTTCTACCATTCTGGTGTTAATTTCCTATTGTATTTATTTCTCTAAATAATCATTCAAATTTTCATCATTTTTAGCGGAAGAGAACCAGAAAAATTCCAAGACAGAACTGCATATTTTCTGCTCTAAACTATGGTTTAATACAAAACATAAAATTGAGTAGGATTTCACCATCTCACCGAGTATAAAATAGCAATATGAATTTAATTATAGTGAATTTGGTCAATAATGCATTTCAAAATCGTGCTTTCTTCACAATGCTACTTCGTTGATACATGATATAAATTCCATTTGTTTTATTAATTTAACCAATAAACTTTAAATAATATACAAAAATTTTGAAGAAAAAAATAATATGCCTATATTAGACATAACTTCAAATTTCAAATGACGCCGAATTTAATTAATTTGCAGTGATGTACAAATTTCCCTTATTGTGAATTTAAAGCAATATTAGACACAAATTAGGGAGTATTCTTAAATCTATTTAAAATTGAGGGACACCAAAATTAAATTATATTTTCGTGATTCATTAAGTGGATAAGATAAAATGTTCAATTTGTTTGTAGTTCAGTCACTGTCTTTTGTTTGATTTATATGTGAAAGCAATTCAGTGACTCTGCTTATTAGTTATAATAACAAATTCAGAATTGGAATTAAATTATTTGGAATAAGAATTGAAATCTCCATATAAAAGGGAATTATATAAATGCATGTTTCGTATGATCAGTTTAAAGAGCGAAATAAGGAAAACATAATAGCAAATTGAGAATAATTGCACATACCTGTTTACTGCAGATGTTCCGGCCCAGTTTTGGCCAACCCAGAACCATGTTGCAGTTTGACGGTCCTTTATACTGTCATGCCCCACAGTACAATTGTTAGCCCACTTCTGAGCTGATTTCTCAAGTTCGAAGCTCCATTGCTGAAAATGATTTTATTAAATAGGCCAATCATGGTGCAACTCCTCCACAAATTTGTAGCGTATATTCCATTTTTTTAAAAATTCTACATGTATTTGATGCAAATTTATTTTTATGTCGCATTTACGAAATAAAACGTTTGCTGCCCTATAAGATTAAATGTCACATCGGTGGCATAATGAGTGTTAATTAACGCCGAACTACGGATTTTAAATATTTACACCGATTATATCATGATACATATTTTAATTACTAGCTGAAACAGAATTTGTTTAAAATCATTTATTACATAGAAATGTGAAAATTTATGGCTATTTTTTGTTTCTTCATCTTTTAAATTTCAATTCCAAATTTGAATTAATTATTGTAGTGAATTAAAATAAAACGTTTATCGTAATCCCTGCCTATCATCCCAAAAAATAATCATTTAGCATTATAATTGTCAATTTGACTGGTCGGTTGATAGCCGGTATCCAAAATTCCCAGTAATTCTTTAACGTTTATAACATTATAAACATACGACATTAAATGTGAATAGACATACATTACAAACTCATTCTATTGTTCTTTTTTAATAATTCAGACAGATTCTAAATCTTTAATCATTTCAATTCCATACACAATAATTTTCTCCTATTTGAATTACATGGGGACGATATGTCAATGGAAATTTCGCTATTTTTGAAACACATAATTCATTAATACCATATTTCAAAGTAGGCATATTTGCATGAGATTTTGAAACAGAAATTTCAGATAATTATACTTGGCGATTGCCACCATTTTCAAAATCATCAGAAATCTGATCGATATGCAAATAAAATTATTAAATTATTTTAATTTAAACTAGTGGATTATGCAAGTATGTGTGTGCATGTTTGTTTCCTCGTGTCATTCCTATTTATAATTTTGTCATAAGAAATGGAATCAAGAGGCACGTATGAACAGTTTTCAAATATATAACGCAATATATATTCGGACAACTGTTAACGTTGTCGTCAAATTAAATTAACATTATTATCTTGAACACCACTCGAGAATCTACGAAGTGATAATATAATTTCAACGAGAACATAAACGGACATACTAATTTAATTTGCAAGAAAACTATTAAGTCTTAAGATAAGAGGAGCAACGTTTTTTATTTGCGTTCCAAATGCCGTTCACGTACAAAGTTGACAAACTTTGTATGCATTAATTTGACGCATATTTGTGATTCGATTCTTAAAATTAATGCTTTATAATTTGATATACATAACACTTTGGTATCACCAATTATATCAATTCCAACAGTCGCAAAAATCTTTATTTAAATTTAGTTCGCAAGGTAACTATTATGTCTAAAGATAAGAGGTGTAACGATTTATATATCCGTGCGAAGTTTATTACAAAGTGTTTTATGTCGGCATAAATGATCTATGAATGGTGCACGCAAACGTAAGTGACAAACTTTGAATGCAATAATTAGACGCATATTTAAGATTAATTTCTTAAACACAATGCCATTTAAATTGATTTACATAATACTATGGAAAGCAAGGTATCACCAAATATTTCCGTTCCAAGAGTCCCAAGAATGGTTAGTTAAATACCAACGCCTTATTTAGATATACATGTATTTTAATAATTTATGTAAATCGCTAAACTGTGTGGGATCAATTAAAAGGGTTAACAAAAATTCTAAATTATTTAATAATTGTGAAAATAACTAACAAGCATCGGCATTGATTTTGCTTTCGGTTGGCCTTTGACTGTGCCCTTTAACAGTTGCCCTCGGAAGCCGTTGTGAGCATTTAGGAACATATTCTTTTCTCCTGCAGTCAGAGCTTTCACCATAGGCAGGAGACATATTATAACTATCGAAGCAATAACAATTTTTTGTGATTGTGACATGATTGGCCTCGACGCAACTCTGTAATGATATTTAATTTACATGCAGACAAAACATAAATACTCAAAAATTTCATTTGTTTGAGAAACGGTAAATGAAATATCTATTTTTAATTCATTAGTTATTTGAATTAAAAGAAATTTATGCGGCATTTGTTTCACGGGCAGAATTAAGTCCAATAATAAAGAAACAGAACATGATTCAAATCTAAAAATAAATGCTGAACGGAATGAATGTTTAATACAAATCGAAAGAAGAAAAAAATATGTAATATTAAATTCTACATTTTGTAAACCTTTTCTGAATAGTGCGGAAATTAAATCACATCAAATTGTTAATACGCAATAGTTATTAAAACTATTTATTTTTGTATGGAAAAAAGGTATAAGTTTCATAAATAGCTGAAATGGTTTTACTAAATTGGAAATACATTATCAATTTAAATTTTATTTTCTCTATAGGCACAGGCGTAAAAATTATTTTGCAAAAATCGTGAAAAGAGAAAGGTTTTGAAAAGTCGAACAGCTGTTAGTTGAAAATATTTTAAGAATTTTAATTCAAATTTATAATAATCTAAATAAATATATGTACTTGAATGAAAATCAGTTTCCTAATTTTTTAAAATAATGTTTAATTATTCAAGAGAAATAAGCATGTGCGTGTTTGTGGCTAAATTTGATGTTATGTCTTTCATTAAGAATTTATTACATTATTAATTTTATTTCATACTGTATGGATGAAGCTTAAATCACTAATTCTCTTAACTCGTACCGAAGTTAAATCATAATAGTTATAACATACGAATGCATAATAATAAACTCACATTTTTGTGCTTCCTAAATTCTGATAATTTAATGTTATAAACTTGTTTAGAGCTCAATTCCTACAGGTACTACCAGCTTACTTTGCTTTTATAGACTTTAACCGAGAGATGTCAGCAGATTTTCTGGCCCATAGAAATGATCACAAGGAAATTTATAATAGACACGTGCATTGAACCTTAAGAATAGTAAAAAAAGTAATATATTGTCGTCATAGTTTTGTTTACTAGAATTAAATTTTGCATCAATGAAAAAATATTAAACAAATTATTTTTTGGTCTCCATGAGTATGCGCATGCCGTGATATCAATTTATTAATATTTACAACTGATATATTGTATTCACTGTGAACGAGTTAAAATTATAGGCGTAAAAATATTTTAATCTTCGTAAAATTATAAACACAATGGTTAACCTTTAAGCTATTGTTATGTTCTAACCCATTCTTGTAATTTGAAGTACAGTAAAATGGGAAAACAAGTATGATATAATGGTCTACGTAACTAAACTACATTTTTACATACTTTTTTAACGCCTCCCATATATACTTTGAACAGAAATACATAAAACATATTATTGTTGTACCAGCCAAGCGTTAATTCAAGGTCTCCATTCATTATTTTATTGAATCGTTTTCTTACAATATTAATTAAACGACATCAACTTGGTTAAAATAATTGCGAGAAGATGCAAATAAATATTGAATCGAATGAAATGCATAGTGAATAATGTCTTAAAAGTAAAATTTCGCTATGGTTAATTTGCTCTCAATTGAAGGAAAAATAACAAAATTTCTACATTAGACTGAATTATTTTCGGAGATAAATAATATTTAATCTCTAAGGAATGATGCTGTCATCATTGGGTAAATTAAAACGTCTGAAAAATGGAAATGATGGATAAATGCGCTTAGTCACCTTGGGAATTCACATGCCCAACGCAAAAGTTCTATATAAGAAGCACTCTGAGAGTTACATAATGTTAGCTATATCTTCTGCCATTCAGAGCTGAGGCTATCAATTACTCAAACATTACACAAAATAGGGAGATCGGTTCAATCTGGATGTCTGGATAACGTTATCTTTCTAACTTAATTCATATAGTGAATGATACACTCTTTGCTTCTGGAGAATGGGATGCAAAATAAGAGCGTTTAACGGAATCACGAAACACTGCCCTCTGTACACCAATTTAGCAGCACCACCTAGAAGTAATTCATTCGTTTTCTGTTTATTTTCCTGAAGAGGATATATAAAAGGACACGACGTGACAGGTTGGGTTGAAAATTATTTACGTGTTATAAAACAATTCTTGTTTTGACCCATTTATTTAACGCTACATTTTCCTTAATCAAAAATCTTACGACGAATATAATGATATTTTGTCGTTGTGAATGAAACCTCTCTATTCAGCTCATTGCGGGTACTGAATTTCGGAAGGTAATATCTTGATACGCCAGTTTTGTGAGGTTTTGTGTTAGAAAACTTCAAAACACAATTTTTATTTAAACAAAGGAAATGAAAGTATAATTGAACTATGAAGAGCATCTCCCTGCAGTGAGGAATATGCATAAAATATAGGACTTTTTCTGTGAGTGATTCTAAATGTATGAAATTTAATTTTTAAAATTTAATAGGGAATTCAAAATTTGACGAGATCTGATTATGATAATTTACAAAGGGGCCGTAATTAATGCCGAACCAATTAGCTGACCCATTTTCCCTGAAAAAGTATGTAATTCTTGAAGATGATTTAATCTCGCTGATAATAATGTTATTTATTTATTTAAATAAAGTTTGCAAGCTTGATATAAACATTTTCATAATATTTCTGAATTTATATGAATTAACCACTTTGTGTGAAATGTATAAAACACCATTCATCTAGTTGATATTGTTTATGCTACTCCAGCAAACCCAAAGGCTCTGGCACTGATCGATATAAATTATGGTTCTACGTTTAATATTCGTCTAAACGACCTTATTCCTCCTTAAAAATGAATTCTTCAAAAGTTGTTCAGAATTTGTTGCCTTCCGGGATCTACACCGGGCGTGTTTACTCCTGGATTTGTGAAGCATTCTGCTCTGCAAAATTGATCTAATCTAAAGACCAGCAGCAGACGTACTAATGCTGCTTTTGGTTATATTTCCCTCAAAAAGGACCTGTTTTTAATTTTTTTAAATTGTCAATGATTAAAACGTATTTATTCAGAAACAAATAATATCAACAGATTACACCCTGGCCAAGACACGAAATAACGCTTTGCAATAGTATTATTAGGGTTGCATTCAGAAATGAAGCTTTACTTTCGCTTTCATTAGTAATACGGTGAATTCGATACTCAATTCTAAACTCGTAAATGAACGGTAGGTATACCACACCTGGAAATATGACATTTATTATGAAAAAAATTAAATTTAGTTTACACTTGTTCATTGTCATTTAATGCTAGACAAATTAAACATAACTGAATTTCCAATGTATATTTGTGTGTCATGTACTTTTGTGTGTATGATTCTACACATTAACCATCATCTATGTGATTGAATATTGACTAAATTATAGGATAATTGCAAATATCCATCGTCCTATTCTTTCCAGAATTACCCTTTGGTTTCTAAACCATTGTCGATCATAAAAAAATTCTGAATTATTCAAGACATAGTAGATTATTGACCTCCTTAACTTTAAAACAGATTTAATAAATCAATACCTGTTTGTGTGTTGTGTTGGTGAGTTTTGTTGAAGTATTCATTTTCAAGCTCAACAAGGTAGAATAGATATCAAATTTGATTTATGTACAATTTTTACACAAAGTGAATTTTATTACAAATGAACAATATTTAGTTACGTGGATATTGGTTTTATATATATATATATATATGTGTGTGTAATATTTTCAAAATTTGATAATAAATACAGACTTTGAAATCTGACCAGTGGCACGAAAAATAATATTATCAAAGTCGGAGAAATACACGTCGTAACCAACGAAATTGATCATCATAGCACAGCTGCAATCTGATTAACGACAACCAAAGCGGACATAAAATAAATGTGGACGAAGATGTTATAATCGTGACTGCATAGAAATCTTGCATGCAGAATATCCAATCGGCCTACTGCAGTTAAGAGCTGCAAATCTGTTTTACATACCAGGAGTAGGAAATGCATTTATCTCCAAGATTTTCATGTTGCCTTCCAGAACTGTTGATTATCATGGAATTTCGTTATGATTCAGCAGTCGGGTATTACGACGATTTTCCTCTCTTCGTCGATTGGTTAGATTCCATGGCTTTAGTTTGTCTACCAGATTCGCATACATGATTTAAATTGGGATATCTGTAAATTAATTCTAATGATTATCCACATTTATTCGGATTTATTATTTTGTCACAGAATTAATAGAAACCGCACAAATAAAGAAACATCTAAAAATTAGCAAATAGTGTTAATTTATTAAGGTAATCCTGAGTAGTCGAAATTATTGAAAATTTCTGAAAATCCTTCAACAAAGTCGCTATAAGGACAAAACTGGTCTACTAAATGAATTTTAATTACAGAATAATAACTGATATCGAGCAATGCCAGAGTGTAGGCATTTGTTCAGAAGTAGATTTAATTACTAATTTTTGTGAAATTCGGCATACTTAGAATAGAATAGAATAGAATAGAATAGAATAGAATATCTTTATTTGGATTCAAACCACACATATTCCATCAAATAATAAAATTGGAAATTGTACAATATATAAAAAAGAAATCATCACATCACAATAAATGTACAATTAATATCATATAGATAGGTATATCTCACTAGTTGTACAATACAATATATCAATATCAGAAAGTTCGACTGAAAAGAATAATATATACATCATCAAATTAGGAACAATTAAGGTATAATTCGAGTGTAACATTATGCAAAAATTGAGAACCATGAATAGCAATTGATTGTATGTAATGTTAACTAATTTGAAGATATAGTGCATAACATTTCAATTATAATAATACAAAACTTGGAAATAAAATCTCAAGAAAATCTGTTTCCGATAATAATTGTCCTCGTCTTTTATTCAACCATGAGAAAGTATTATCATAATCAAAAAAATAAAAAAATATCAGCAGGATTGCAGACTTT